>CM076078.1:8510000-8592500 GCA_038088235.1 Zacco platypus | reverse complement strand
TCTATCTATCTATCTATCTATCTATCTATCTATCTGCGTAAAAACATGGGTATAGACCTTCATGCAAGACTTTTTTTTTAAATTATTATTATTATTTTGCAACAGTGTTGTTGGCTGCAGATATAACAGGTGTTTTACGAACTGTGTCTTCTATCTGGCCATAATATCGTTAGACTTTCATCACTGCATTGTTAGTTTCAGAAGAAATGGCTGAGAAATCAACAACGGGTTTACGTAACATCACAAATCCAGACGATTCACAGAGACAAAAAGGGCCATGCTAATAAAATGTCAGTGCGTCATATGAGCTTTTCACAGTCACTGAGGCAGAAAGAGTTTCCTCCCGTTCGAGTCAAAACTCATGGAGCAGAACCCACGTTCCCAAACTCCTATTATTCACTATAATATTCATAACTTGTGAATGTTGACTCTGCATCCGGATGAGAAATCGTCTCACTGAATGGGTCTTAATGCAACACAGATTATCTGTTATGTGTTTTTAACATATTCTCCTTTGACTGATGACTTTATGTCCTGTTTCAACTTGTTGACTTGAAAATGATTGAAGAAATGATTTCTGCATGTAACCCATAGTAGAAGTGATAGTGTCACGCACATGCCCTGTTTACTCCTGCTGTTAAATGTAAAGTGTACAATATCTATTAATGCCACAAAATCAAATAGTTAAGTCACCTTTTTTATTTAGTACAGATTGTTTTATAGCAGCTTCACAGTCATAAATAGAAACATATGATCAGAATTCAATTCTGCAGCTCTAAAAAACACAAAAGTCATTATATTCAGCTCAAGTCAGTTCAGTGCTGATTCAGTTCAGTTCAATTCAGCTATACACTGCTCTACAGAAGACAGTAGTGCGGTTATTCACTTTGAGACAGTTGAATGTTGATTCAGTTCAGTTCAATAACAGTGTCGATGTTTCAAAATTAGTTTTAGAATATAATAATCATAGCCTGAATTTGGAACGGGACTAGCTGTTGGGTTTATTGTTTTTGTATTATTTGGTGCTACTAGTGGTGCATAAATGGCTCTCTTCACTTTTAAATACATGTGTAAACAGGCTCCAAAATGTTTTGTGACTCACCCAAAGCGCTTGCAGTGCTGATTATCTTCAAGAGTTCCTAACGCAAGTTCCTGGTTTGTCAGTTGGCTTGTTTTCTCTCTGAGGGGGTGAAGAGCTGCCATGTTTGTCCTTTGCACCTCAGTGTGGGGCCATCTGATAAAACTGTATTGGTATGTGGCTGTGTGTTTAAAGAGCAGATGATAATAATGTGGCACTGCAGGGGAGATCTTTCCGACTGTGATCTAAAAAAGTTATTTCAGCGATGAGATTGCAGATTTGCACTTGAAAACAGGAAGAAAAAAAAAACTTGATTTAAATTAGTAAAATGTTATTTATTTTCTAGTCTTGTTCAGTTCCAATTTCCAGTCCTGGAAACTGGGGAGAAAAAATGTATATATATTAGAGCTGTAATGTTGTATAGCTTACTAATCTGAAATGTGTTAATGCTTTATTTCAGACAATTGCAACAGTAATTGTAAGTAATCGTTTTTAATATAAGAAATTAACACATTTATTCAGCAGTGAATTGATCAAAAGTGCCAGTAAAGACATTTATATGCTTATAAAAGTTTTATATTTTAAATAAATGTTTTTGAACATTTCAAATTTCTATTCATCAAAGAATCCTGAAACAAAATCACGGTAAAAATCACGGTATCACTGTTTCCACAAAAATTTAAGCAACTGATTTCAACATTAATATTAATGATGAATGTTTGTTGCATCACATGAATAAAATATATTTTATATAATAAATTGGAATAATAACATTTAAAATTGTAATATTTTACAATAGTACTGTTTTTACTGTATTTTTTAATCAAATATGCAGCCTTGGAGAGAATAAAAGATGTCTTTCAAAAATATTTAAAAATATTTCCATCCCCAAACTTTTGAATGGTAGTCTGTATATATAACTATTTTGATAGTATTTTACATTCTCACTTTCTTTCCCATAATGTGACTGTGAAGTTGGTTTTCATACTGTTACATTTTGTAATACATGCTCGAAATAACATTTAACAATTACTGTGAATAAGGCAATAAATAGTTTAATATAAAAAAAAATAAATGCAATATATTGTGGATGATTGCAGGTTTTGCTGTGCAGCATCTATTGAAAGATGGAAACAACACTTCATTAAACAGCTGAAACAAATAATAAATTATTAGATACCACGTTAGGCAAATGTTAGGCGTACTACGTAATTTGAATAGATGAAACTGGAACCTTGTTGAATGTCTTTCCGAGCAACAGTCTGTTGAGTACTATTGGTTATTCTGGATGTGGAAGATGACCGCATGAAAACACAAATTAAACACAGAAAGTCACTTCCATAAAGCAGGACTGACTCATCTTGCAGCTCTTCTTGTAACAGAAAACGGTTGTAGCAAAGGAATAAGAAACAGACATAAATGGGTCACAATTGATTTTGTCTGATGTCCGTAATTGGATTTTATTGCTATTTTAAATTATGGCTTCTTTAATTAGTGAAATGGGACCAAGGGTCACTGGTAAAATAAGAGGCTTACGTTATGAAATGAGAGAAGGTTTTCCTAGTAACCCAAACAAGGTTAAGCCACTATATCACATGATGACAATGATAAATCCTTCAGTCATGGGGCCATATCTCTGTGTTCAAATCTTATGCCTACTTGAGCTCAACAATCCTTGCCCCTTTAGTATCTTGTAATTGATATTTCTCTGTTAAAAATGTCAGCGTATGCTAGCACAAGGCCAGCACTAATACAAATAAATCACACAAATAATATGAGATCACTTTATCTGATTTCTTCTTTTTAACACATTCACCTTGCTAGTACCAAGTTGGATTGCCTTATTTCTTCGTGAAACAGATTCAACAAGATGCTGGAAACATTCCTCAGAGATTTTGGTCCATATTGACATGATTGCATCATGCTGTTGCTGCAGATTTGTCAGCTGCACATCCATGATACGAATCCCCAGTTCTGCCACATCCCAAAGGCGCTCTATCGGATTGAGATCTGACTTTGGAGGCCATTTGAGTATAGTGAACTCGCTGTCATGTTCAAGAAACCAGTTTGTGATGATTTGAACTTTGTGACATGGTGTGTTATCCTGCTAGAAATAGCCATAAAAAGATGGGAACACTGCTCATAAAGGGATGGACATGGTCAACAACAATACTCAGGTAGTCTGTGGTGTTTAAACAATGCTCAGTTGGTACTAAGGTGGCTCAGAATGTGCCAAGAAAATATCCTCCACACCATTACACCAGCAGCAGCCTGAACCGTTGATACAAGGCAGGATGGATCTTTCATTTTGTTTATGCCAAATTCTGACACTACCATCTGAATGTTGCAGAAGACTCATCAGACCAAGAAACCCTTTTCCAACATTTTTGGTGAGCTAATGAGAATTGTAGCCTCAGTTTCCTGTTCTTAGCTGACATGAGTGCTGCTGTAGCTCATCTGCTTCAAAGGTTTGATGTGTTGTGCGTTCAGAGATGCTCCTCTGCAGATCTTCGTTCAGTTGTAACGAGTGGTTATTTGAGTTACTGTTGCCTTTCTATCAGCTTGAACCAGTCTGGCCATTCTCCTCTGACCTCTGACATCAACAAAGCATTTTCACCCACAGAACTGCCGCTCACTGGATATTTGATCTTTTTCGGACTATTCCTTGTAAACTCTAGAAATGATTGTTGGCATCAACAACAATGCTGCATTCAAAGTCACTTAAATCACCTTTTTTCCCCCATTTTGATGCAATTTGAACTGCAGCAGATCATCTTGGCCATGCGCCTAAATACACCGAGTTGCTGACATATGATTGGCTGATTAGATATGTATGCATTAACGAGCAAAGAGATCATTGAAAAGTTAGAAAAAAATCTAAATTCGAAATGCCCGTTCTACATATCCACCAGTAACTGTTTCCCCTCAGAATGGCATTCACCTCTGCAATCATCTCTGTTTATCTTTCCTGGAAGAAACTGTTAGCAGAGAGTTAATGCCAGGTGAGAAGTGTATGCTAAAGCTAAGGTGGTAAAGAGCTGTGGAGGATTTAATGACTGTTTTTGCTTGTGTCCACAACACTGACCTTATGTTGCCGTTTAGGACTGATCTCTTTAACGGTATGTTGCCTATGGATAGTAGCTAAATGCTTCTGACACGTTAGGCTGCAGGATATCTCACCTAAAGCTTTTGCTATCTCAGAGCATATATTCTAAATCAGGCCAGATTACAGCAAGCATGTACAGGATTGTGCATAGTCGGATATAAATAAACTGTACTAGAGTGACCAAATCCACTAAAACTATTACTAGCTGAGCTACTGACGCCTGACTAATGAGAGCTTGGTGCACTGATTACCATGCAAACTTTTTCAATGTAGAAAACATAAAATCAAAACCTTAAAACACCTTTTTACTTGTTTTTCAGTTCAAATAAGATAACTATACTTCAGAAGCAACACGGCATAATTTTCATAGATTGTATTGTGCATTTTGCACACTTACTGCACCGGCATGTTTACTCATTTTTAACTATTTTTTTTTTCTGAATCTGCTGTTGCAGTTAGACAAAATACACAAACAATTATGTTTAAAAGTAGAAAAAAAAAACTGATTATTGGAGTAAATTTTGCAAGAGAATACTTTCAGTTTTTCAAATGAAAAATTACACATTTAATTCAGTGTGTTTCATGCTGTTTCTCTGTAATTATTTGTGAAATTTACAAGAAATTTCTGAGTGAAAATTGTTTCAAAGTAAATCCTTCAACAATTATTTTCAGAGTACACTCATATTAAATTAAATAAAAATGTATTCAATTAAATTCTGTTTTAATGAACTAAAATAAATTTTTTTAAAGTCCTAATTTCTCAGGCTAATTTCACAAGTAATTTTTTTTTTCATTTATTTGTTTTATTTTTTTAGTTTATATTAAAGATTAATATATTTAATTAATAATTAAATTTTTTTTTATTAATGTATTTTATTTTTATTTTTTAATTAATTATATTTGTTTTATTTTTATTTATTTTGTTTTTTTGCAGTGTGAAAGCAAGAGAATGAACATGTCCAGTAATGAGAAAATATGGAGCCAATATGTGTCCTAAATCAGTTAATGTACCGTTTTGGTCATACTGCTCACAACTAAATCTCAGCATTCATTTTACTTTTAGGCTTGACTGTACTAGGCTTTAGCACTCTGTAAATGTGTTCCTCTAAAGCCTTCATTGTGGGTTGCCGTGGAGAATGTGCCTTATGGTGCAGGAAGTGAGGGGATTTGTCCTCTGACTGTTTGGACAGGGGTTCCCGCGGAGGGGACAAGCTGTGATTCCAAACACCTTTTGAATAAAAGCTTCAGTGCACTTACAAAGGAGAGAGTTGAAGCGCAGTACCATGTTTAGATTCACTGTAACATGAAAATGCAGGGCCATTCTTTGTTCAGTAGAAATTTATGAATGCCAAATGTCTCTGTGAACGACTTTGTAACCTAATGTGAACTACTGTGCTTCGTACGCATGTGAGAACAAAGCTGTTCATGAATACGGATTTCAACACAAACTGGATGAACAAAATCCTGGTACTGGTTCCTTTATGTCTCCCTTCTTACAAGGTAATCTCATTTGAATATTACAGAAAGGATCGGTGAGATTTTAGCATGTAGAAGCACGGTTTCTGTTGTACACCAACATCCAGCAGATGGAATTGAAATAACAGAGCTGAGGTTAATCGGCTGTCAGTCTCTTTCTGGCCCATTTTTACTCTAGCCATAATGAGTTTTACAGAAAAAAATTTTGTTCTCTCATTATTGTATATTTGTGACACAAGAATATGCCAGATCAGCATGAAAAATGAATGAAACATTCATGCTGGACATAACAGTCTGGGGGCACTGACCCCTGTGTGTAAATATAGCAAATAAAAAGATTATTATTATTATTCGTAATATTATTGAAGAATTTTATGTGACATGTGTTGGGTTTTTTTCTATTTAAATTAAAAAAAAAAATATATATATATATATATATATATTTTTTTTTTTTTTTTTTTTTAACACTTCACAATAATGTTTCATTACTTAACTGCTTTAATTAGCAGGAACTAAGAATGAACAATACTTCTACAGCATTTACTAATCTTAGTTCATGTTCATTTCAGCATTTACTAATACAATAAGCATTTGTTTCTAACTTAAAATATGAAAATCCAACATAATAATATGTTCAATTTAATTTTGTTAATTTTGATCTAAACTATAACTATAATTTTGTAAAATAACATAAACTATGCAAAATTATATTTAAACATTATATTAAAAATATATTAAAACATTAACTTTAAAGATTATTTAATTTTATCTATCTATCTATCTATCTATCTATTTATTTATTAATTATTATTATTATAATTATATTGTGCACTTTTATTTATGTTTTTATAAATATGCACATTTTGAAAATTCTATTTTTTTAATTATGCCTCATCATTTATTTTTGCTATTTTTCAAATGCTTTCTGTGTGTAGATTTGACTATTTTACCCTTGACCTAGACCCTTTTCTATCTTAAAATATGAAAATCATATTAATGATCATTAATGTTTAAAATGTTTAAAATGGGATGATCTCAACTGTAAAAGTAATTTTGCCAAATTGTGTGAAATATGTAAAATTATGCAAAAATAGAGAAAAAGTAATTCTATTTAGTGTATATAAAAATACTAGCTTTGAAATTAGCCTTATAGCAACACAAGAAGTTGACCATTTTATGTTATATATTTAATGTTATTACCCCTGTCATTTCCATCACAAAATAAATGTTTATTTGAGATGTGGCTGTACAAAACAACAACAAAAAATTGGACAAAAATGAAACAAACAATGTCAGACACTACAAAATAAACAAGCTAATTAGAGTGTGAAAAGTGTTTGGAGCAGAGTTTACGTCCACAGGGCCAAAAGTATGTAAAAGATTATTTTCATGATTTATCACAACATTTTTTCTTTTGTCAAATCAACTTCAGTAATTAATGTGATTCAGATAACAATATTTTGAGTTTCTGTTGAAACCAATCGCTTACATTGGATTAACTCAAATGCTTAATTTCTTTGAACTCAAAATTTTAAGGCAACCAGGTAACTTACATTTTTAAGTTAATCCAACAATTCCTTTTTCACAGTGCAGGTATTATAGAATGTTGTAGTTAAAATGCATTAAAAATGTCTGATTTTCTGCACTCTATTTTGTCTGCTCTTTCTCTGTCACACACCACATTAGCCACTGCAGTCAAACAAGACATTTTCTGTTCAGCTGCACACAACTTCTAAGTCACAGATGAAACATGTTCTACAAGTATAGAGAGCTTTTATGTTGAGTATGTAGACATCAATTTGCATTGACTGACGTTTGCCTTATCAATCAAATCCATCAGTGCATGAGTGCTTGTATCCACATGTGTGTGTGTGATAGGCTGTGACCCTACAATGAAAACACATGTTGAGAAAGACTGCAGGAAGTTGATGAATGAGAGCTCTTCCCTCATGACCCCGTGACCCGAACTCCCTCTACACCCTGCAGGTACCTAGTCTGAGGTCATCACAGGATTTTACAGCCAAACCCCACCCTATGAGGTCAGTGGTCTTTACCGTCGACAAAGGTCCCTCCCGCAGGGCAGGTGTAAGGTGGAACGAGTCTGAAATTTACTGGATGTGGAACTTCACAATTTTTTAAAGCTTACAGGACAAGAAAAAAAATGCCAGTGGGGTATGAAAAATAAAACTTATTCTACATTCATCACACATGTAGAATAATGTAGAATACGTGTGTGTGTGTGTGTGTGTGTGTGTGCTTGTTTTCATGATTTATGAGGACACAAATTTGTATAATTACATGGGTATTACACTGGTATTACGATGTAAACATGTTTTATGGCGACATTTCATGAGTCCTCATTTAAAATAGCTTTAAAAACATACTAAACAATGTTTTATTAAAAATGTAAAAATGCATAATGTTTTCTGTGATGGGTAGGTTTAGGAGTAGGGGTAGTGTAGGGGGATACAATGTATGGTTTTTACAGTATAAAAACTATTACGCCTATGGAATGTCCCCATAAAAAATGAAAACACAACATGAGTGTGTGTGTGAGTGTGTGTGTGTGTGTGTGTGTGTGAGTGTGTGTGTGTGTGTGTGTGTGTGTGGTGAGGATGACCATCAGTCAGACTGACCAGACTCTGAAAAACTGGAGTATAACTGACCTGATGTGCTCTTCGCCCTCAGGATGTGCATAGTTTTGACCTCTGTCTGGTTTATATTACTCTCTGAGGTAGATTACTCAAATGAGTCACCTGCTGTCTGGACCGTAGTCTGACTGGCCACTAAAGACTAATGGAGGGTGAGTACAGGTGAGAACAGGAAATGTAGGAAAACTGTGGAGGAAATTGCTACTCTTACAAACATTTTACATGGTAATGCTATAGTGTTTAGAAAAATAACCAGTGGCACTCTCTTTAATCTAATTTAATTTAAATATTATATGGTAATATATTTTGCTTTTCTGAAATAACCTGCTCTAAGTCTATTAGAGACGGATCATGATGGTCAACTAATCTTTTATAGTCAAATAGTAAGGAAACTAGTTGTTTAAATTAATCTATTTTTATTTTGCTTTCTTTCTCTGAAAACTTCCATGGTAAAATACATCCCTTTGAAAATTTTCACCCATTGTTTCTAGCGCTTTCCGTAGCATTGTGTTATGATTGGAGTTGAAAACTGTAATGTTTAACAGCCCTTACATTCTGATCCATTCCATTGTGTTCCATTGGCTTCCTTAAGAGGATTAGCTGACTAGTCAGTTGATTTTGAATGTAGTTTTTACATTCATATATAGAATCTACTTAAACTAACAGCTGATTGGTTGGTGATTTTACAGTAGTGAAAAATAACTGCAGTAACCCTGTTACTTTTGGTGAAATTATTGTAAAAGCAATCAATTAAGATCGTGTCAAAGTGCAAAAAAATGTTTTTGTACTTTCTAAATATATATGTATATAATATATATATATATATTGCTATGCTATTCTGTCCTTTAAAGTCCACATGATAATACAAGAGTAATAATACATTTCTGCAGTGTGTTCAATGTTGAATCTTAATGATAAAGTGCCTGTAAGCAGAACCACATGTGGTTCATATTAATCGGTGTCCCCGTCAGGTGGTGAGATCAGTGTTGGGTGAATTTCCATTCGCTGGATGATGAGCTTAAGTTGATTTGTAGATGAATAGCACCATATATTTTAAATGACTGATTTATTGTCAATGCTATTGATCATACCCATTGATATTTATTTTAGATTAGACTCCTCTAGCAGACTGGTACCAGAGTTTAGACGAGGCCGCTGGCCTGATGCCAGGGCATGCTGGGAGTCCGTGCAGGGGAGACGCTCTGACGCCATCCTGCTGAGATCCGGTAGGATTACTGTTTACATTGAGCTCCATGGGAAATGGCTTTCATTGAGGGTGTGTGAGCTACAGTGCTAAGTCATACGCACACACTGTAATCCCAGAGCCATTAACCGCTGCATGTGATGATGGATAGACTCCGTCTAATGAAGCATAATTGACTCCAGATGTGTGACTCATCCGGTGTGTTTACCAATGGCTCACTCACACAAACAGCAACACACAAAGAACAATAAAAATAAAGCTCCTGATGCATTCTGGATAGATCGAGGACATTGTTGCATAGTCATTTTGATAACAGCTGAATTCAGCATTAATCAACTGCAAGATATTCAAATTTTTAATGCAGACTGTAAATATTAGTTACAATACAGTGGTCACAAAATGCATTTGTACACAATGGTCTTATTTAAAAGTTTTTGAGTGTCATTACATTATATAACAAAATATCAAACCATGTAGTATTTCTGAATGAAATATAGCATGATTCAACTTTTCTTGTAAAACATTAAAATTATGTAAAGAAAAAATAGAAATAATTTGCATCAATAGTTTGCAGATGCCACTTGGTTTGATATTTTCTATCTAATTCAATGACATTGACATTTTTAGGTGTGGGTTCAAAATCCACAAATGACAACAACAACAACAACAATAAAATCAATTTTCTCTCATCTGTGCAAAACAAAAGAATATATTACGAAAAGCATCTGGTTTTTGTCCCTAAAATAAAAATGATCTTTACTTAAGTACAAAAACCATTGAAACTTTCAAATTATCATTAATATGTTTGTGTGTGTGTGCGTGCGCGTGTGTGTGCGTGCGCGTGTGTGTGCGTGCGCGTGTGTGTGTGTGCACGTGTGTGTGTGTGTGTGTTCTGCAGATGAAATAAAGTCTAGCAGATTTGGAACGGCATGAGGGCGAGTGTATGATTTTAATTTTTAGCAATGGCTAAAACTCTTCAAGTTAAGACAAGCCTTCTAATCAAACTATATGTGTATTATACCATTACTAATATTTATATAAAATTATATGTCTGTATGAATGGAAATGCCTGTGATCATGAAGGTCTTGTCTATGAATGTCATAGCTCAGGGCATTGTGTTGTGTGCAGAAATATTTTATGTTTTATGGTCTGCTAATTTCATAGCATCTCCTTATGTGTTTCAGAGCCTTATCTGAGTTTAAGAGAACCTATTCCACAGCTGTTCTGCACCTGTTCAAGCTCCTCAATAAACCTTTATTATAACCTTTGAGGATTCATTTCACTGTATCATAGATAGAGCAATAAAAACGTTTAACTGCCCTTAAAGACATATGATACGGGACGAGGATTTGTTGCGGAAATAAGTCAACCTGCACGCATAGAAAGCTACATGAAAGCAAGCGGTCGGGAAAGGGAAGTCATATATCCCTTGGGAGCATCAGTTTCATTGTCTATGAGGAGCAGGCTTCAGCATGGGTAAACAGTTAGATATTCTTCAACAAACCAATAACCCTTGGTTGCAGTTGTGTGGACAAAGTACTAATCAAGTACTCAAGTAAAAGTACAGCATAAAAGTATAAAAATAAGTATAATAGTATAAGTATTTATTTTCAATGTCACTTGAGTAAAAGTACAAGGTAACACTTTATTTTACAGTGTCCTTGTTACATATGTTACATGCATTTACCATAGTAATAACAGTAAATTATGAATTATTACATGCAACTAACCCTCAGCCAAACCCTAATCCTATAGTAAGTACATGTTGTTAATTAATATTACTCAGTATTTAAATGTATAATTACACTGTAACAGAGCCACCTTAACATAGTGTAACCAAGTACAAAAGTAACAGATTTTTAATGTATATAAGTATTTAAAAATAAAACGCACTAATCGATGAAGCATGTTTATTATATATTCTAGCCAGCACTAGTCATTAGTCAGCAAACATTTAATATGTATTAACCTGCAAATAATCAAACTTTTATTTTATTACCAAAACTTATCATACACTTATTATTATACACTTTTACAGCAGATTTACATAGTTCACAAACAACTGACAGTCATGATATTAATTTGTAACAATCAATACTAAAATTCAGCATTAGTAACTTATTTTTTTACGTCATTCAAGCTCTATTCCGGGTTCATTTTGACCAGATCATTTACTGCAATCGGATCAGTCACATTCGTGAATGAATCGTTCAGTGTCATTTGTGAACCAGATCAACAGGTTCATTGGAGAAAATTGCTTCAAATATGCCAAAGTATATCCAAATATTAATAACTGATTATGTTGTTACAGTCAATGCATGTTTTTCCTGTGATCTTATTGTTTTTCTTTAATTTTTTTACATAGTATAATTAATAACTAATATATATATATATATATATATATATATATATATTTGGCCACTACTGTAATTCATCTCACACCCTTTGTGCTAGACATGAACGATACCTCAAATTGTGGCTTGTGTTAAAGGTTGCTACAACTCTATAAGTGATCAAACTTATAATTTTAGCTTGGAAGACTGTAAAAAAATGCACCTAGCAACTAACTACCTCTCAACATGTTAACAACACCTCAGAGCAGCTTAGAATTCTGCCAGTGGGTTTTGCACAGGCAAGCACCACTCTCATATAATTCAGATAAAATAAAAATCTAGTAATTATCGTAATACCACAAAATTGTCTTCAAATCAAACCGAGTTTTGTGAGAGAAGCCCGTCTGAGCTGGATTAATGTGTAGCAGCAGATGTTATGCGTAATGCTAATAAGAGGGTTTTGTTTTGAGGGGATGAGGGGAGATTTGCCGGTATGTTTTGAATTTCCCACCCATGCAGCTCTTTGTAAAGTCTTTCACGTGTATTACTGACAACAAAGAACAAAGAAGTCTTATCTGCTGCTAAGAGAGTGTGGATTGTCTTTCTTTAACTCTCTCTGTCTCTCTTTTCTCGCCGTCCTCGTTTTGCAACTGTTGCAGTATGCCGTGCTTTTAACATCCATCAATCAGCTGTCGCATGCCTCATGTCAACACTGTGCTAATGGCAATGTCTTATGGGATTTTATGGCCAGAGCAAAGTATCCACAAAATGTTATCTCCTCAGGAATTTATGGGACATAATGAAAAAGTCAAATGCAAACTTAGCAATCTGTCTTCAAACGCTGACTTTAGAGCAAAATGACATCAGCAAAGAGAAAAGATGAACAGATATAGTGGAGAATAGAAACATGCAATAAACTCATTAAGCTTGCGAGTCTCTGAGCTGCCAATCATACCTGCATTTTTAGAATTTGTTCAAAGGTAGTTTTTTTGCCAAAATTAACATTCAGTCATTATCTGTTGTCACTACAAGAACTATTTGGAAAAGAGCTGTGTTGAATTTTTCTTTTCAAAATATATTTTTTGCCTGTTCCACAGTAGAAAAAAGTCATAGAGGTTTGGAATTACATGAAGGTGAGTCAATGATAACAGAATTTTCTTTTTGAGACTATTATATTATTTTATATAACTATTATATTCCTTAAAAAAGGTTCTTCGCCACTGGCAAAATGGGCTTTTAAAACTTGGCTGCCTATACAGAAAGGCGGGGGTAAAAATCAAATAGTTGCTACCTGATTAGATAAAAAAGGCTGTTGTCTTCCCACTTGCCAAATAGGTAGGAAAACTTCAACACCCATAATGCACTGGACATGTTGTCATCCAAGGCTACTCCCACCAGTTTGCTGTGGATATGCTTACAAGAGTCAAATACTGTCTTGCTTTAGTAGGAAATACTTCTTAGCAAACTTTTAGTCATAATGTTGTCGACTTGTATTGTTCTCAGGTGCAACAATTCAATGAATAAACGTTTAGTGGAAGTGAGTTACTTTTAGTTTAGTTAGGGATCCAGCGAGTTGTTGGCAGTGGCTAAAGGTTGCAAAAATCGTAAATGTGGGGAAATCTTGAAAACTTGATGACCACAAGCACAGTTTACAGATAAGAAAGCCGTTTCCATAGTGTTCCATTTTTATCATAATGTGGAAGTATAATCTGTAGTTTTCACGAAAGCCCTGGAGTTTTGCTGACAAATAAATGTGACTTTCTCAGTGCAGGTAACACAGAGAACGAGTAAACATTGTTCATTTACATATACTACCCACACAATGGGCCACACAAGGGGTCACATAAGGGGTCATATACGCAAAAACTCTCACCTCTCCAAGTGACCTCACGTTTGTAAATGTTACCACCAGCAATGATGGTTGAGTATGGCATAGTGATTAACCAAAAAAAAAAATACATGGATAAAAGTATACGAAACCATATTAATTCTGATTACCCAATGAATCAAATAAGTTTCAGTAACCACAGAAATTCTGTAAAGATTTGGTCTGAGTGTGTATTTTTTTCCTGCCACTTGCAAACAGAAATGTTGTATAATAACATTAGACTTCTGCAGCATTTTCCATTTGGATCAGAATTGGATCTTCATCAAAACACAATTAATACAAAGTTCTGTCATATATTGTACAACTCTAAATGGCGCAGGCTGATAGGTCCTTTACTCAGTCTACTTGCAATCTTATCATTCTCTAGAGAGTACAGCTGATTGGTTCTTGCTGTGTTAGTAGCCATTGAGCTCACTGCTCAACCTTCAAATACTTGGTCAGCATTTGCTGTAGCAGTTGCAGCATGCTTTCAGAAACCCTCCACCTCCCCCAGCTCCACCTGTATAGATCTGCTATGAGTAATTTATGTACACTATATTGTATAGCAGCGGCAGCAGCATGTCTTGCTTGCTCACAGCAGCAGGTTGTGTATGTATTGGCAGTAGCAAGTCCCGTACTTGCTCTGCAGTAGCAATAACCAGCAGCAGCTGGGTAGCAGATCTATTCTGCCAAGACCAAACAAGACAGAACTGTCTTTATTTATTATTTTTATAAATATTTTGACGTTAATAGTTGACATTTGGCTAATACAGTAGTGGCAAACAGTAATGTCCGGAGGGGATATTTGTTTTTAAAAATATTTCAAATATGAAGGAAGAACAAAACCCTAAACTTGGTTATGATATTTATATAGTTTGCAAAATAAGGCAAACTACAGTTAGTTCTATAATTATAGATTCCCGAATTTATTGATTTCCCTGTCACACCACTTATTAACATTATTACAACAGTGAACTGGTGAACTGTCGCTTTAAATGAATAATATTGAAGAGGAAGTGACATCATTTACAAGTTCACATTAGCTCAATTTAATTTGTTTGTCAACCATAACATGTCCAACTGTCATCTACAATTAACAGGGGAAAATATTTAATGTAATCAATCATAGAAAAGTCATGTCAGGACGATTGCATCGTAGCGCCTTTCCTCTTTCACTATTTCACAGTGCTTCTGTTTTTGGGAGATGAGGTTATTGACAGAAGCGGGATCCTAAACAGCGGGCAAGAGCCCAAAATCAGGGCATGTACCAACAGGCCCCAATTTTGGTAAGAAGATGCCCACTCATGCTGCACTCCTCCAGTGAGACACTGAAAACCAATTCTAGAGAGAGACTTGTGACCCAGAGGAGATGATGTTTTCCTCTATAACAAGCACTAAACACAGAACACTAGGTATAAAATTTAATTGGATATTCCCTAAAGTTTGAGCAATGAGCTTGTAGGTCAAGCTGTTTTGGTTCACTTATTCCTTGAAGGTGATAAATAGAATGAGCTCTTTTTTCCCCCTTCGAGTAAACAGAGTAATGATGCTCAGTGGTGTCTGAAGGAGTGGGAGGAGAGCTCAGATTCATCTCAAACTGAGACAGCAAACAAATGAAAGGTCAGCGCCAGTGAATGAGTGAAACCGAATTTGCTCTGACAGCTTGTGAGGATGGCATAAGTTTGACTTCATCATTGATAGGGATGAAGTTTTGTTGCTGCCATGTGTTTTTTTAAACCCTTAACATTGTTTACCCTCTCTAAACTCCATAAAGGGTTTCCAAATAAAAAAGGAAAGTATGATAATAAGAAAATATGTATTTTACATACATAGATATGTTTTACATATTACATACATATAATATTTTTTTTAATTAAAAAAGCAATTTTTGATCAAAAATATTGTGAAATATTATTTAAATAGCTATTTTAATATATTTTAAAATGTAAGTTAATTTTCTTAGAGTCACTTGTGTAACTTACTCCAATCTTTATGATTCTTCAGAAGAAACATAATAATAATTATTATTATTATTATCAATGTTGAATTTTAATATATTTTAAAATGTAAGTTAATTTTCTGAGAGTCACTTGTGTAACTTACTCCAATCTTTATGATTCTTCAGAAGAAACATAATACTAAAAATAATAATAATTATTATTATTATTATTATTATTATCAATGTTGAAAACAGTTTGCTTAATATTGTTTTGTGGAAATCGTGATACATTTTTTCAGGATTTGTTGATGAATAGAAAGCTCACAAAAACAGCATTTATTTGAAATACAATAGTGTTTACTGTTATTTTTGATCAATTTACTTCGTCCTTGAATAAAATAATTCATTTTGGATGGTAACAGTAAAATGACATATCATACCACTTAAATTAAATGTCCATAGCTATATTTGTAGTGAATAATTGTGTTTATAAATGTGGTTCTTTACCCAGTGTATCTATTTATTGTGTTTTATTGGCCTCATGTTTGTCACATATTTTTTGTTGAATTGCTCTGCGCACTATACCAGTAAATTGCGCATAATTTTATGATCTTGTCATTTACAAGTATGTCTGGTGGTATCAATCTAATCAGCAAATATAATGTGTGGGTGATTATGAGGCTTATCAGTAATTGTTGCTTATGATCTTCGAGTGGCCTGGTTTCTCAACCTGGCAGATGATCTAGAATGATATGATTCCTGGTATCGGTTGTTCACCTCACTGGCATTTGAAACTCTCAACAGCTTGTCTAGAATGCATATGAATTAAGATTTGCTCTCTCACATTTATTTAACAGAGACCAGTGATAAGATATTGTGTGTTAATGTTCCATTGAAAGGGGCAAAAATAAGGGTTTCTTGCCATTTATAGAGATATATCCGTACTATCCAACCCCAATAGATCTCAGGTTAAGGTTAACAACATACCGATTGTTCAGCTGACGAAACATTTTTCTGGAAAAAAAAGAGTGTTAGTTTTGAAAATCACATGATCTAGGACCTTTTCATCATGCTTTCCATTGTAAAGACTGTAAATCTATCCTTTTTTTTCATCTGCATAAAAATGAAGTATGGCATCTAACCTGACTAAGGTCTACTCTACCTGCGGAGCATGGTACCAGCTAGTCACAGCTTACTTTAGACATGTTTTGCTGTTATAATATAATAGACATATACAATTAAAAACATCAAGAAAGAGGATGATTACACTGCTGACATGGCTCTAATGAATACTTAAATCTGATTGGATAATTGCAGCATTCTGCAGCCAAATATTTTTGTATAACTGCACTAAACCGTATAATTTACTGTCGCTCAAAGCAACCAATTTTCTACCTGTGCCTTTCATGTCTCTTTTATCACTCTTCCCTCCTTCTCTCATGAAATAAAATATAATATAAAATTATATAATAATTTTATAATTATTTAATGAAACCATTTATTTATAAAAAGTAAAATTAGAAAACACAAATTATTTCTTAGTTCATTTATTTATGTCTAAATGTTTTTATTTTATTTTATTTTATTTTATTTTATTTTATTATTTTATTTTATTTTATTTTATTTTAAAATCGCTGTGTGGGATAATGTTGTGTCAGTCATTACCCCTCAAACCCAAACAGGGTGATAAAGACCCTAAGACAGATGCAGGAGTCTTGTATTATTTATTTTGAGATTATGAATGATTGACTGTGAATTATCCTATTACTTTTGCTGTTGTTCCAAATTCATCTTGTGAAAGGCTTTTTTTTTTTTTTTTTTTTTTCCCCAAAGTAGCACTGACACAGAGAATACTGTCAACTTTAAATAAAATACATAAAATTTAAATTCAGACACTTTATTTTCACTAGAAAAGTGTTGTTCATAGGTAACAAGCTCCAAAGTGCATCCGGATTTGAGTTGTCTTTCATGCAGTCACTTCCAGTGGTTTATGACTTTTCCCCGGGCAAACGCTCTCACACATGCCGGAGGAGATACAGGAAGGGAGGAGAGAGGTGTCTGACTGAGGCAGCTCTCCTCAAGAGAGATGAAAAGACACCTCCTGCTGAGTCTGAGCTCATTGTCTGCTGAAGTGTTATGGATGTAACCAGGAGTGTTGAAGCTCCAATAAAAACAGTGTCTCTCTTTGTCAGGCATGACTTTTAAGATGCTTTTAAAAACAAAAACAAAAAAAATCTCTTCAGTTATCTCTCCTGACAGAGCAACGACCTGACCCGGACTGTTTTTTCTTTTTCAGAAGAATTGCTTCTTCTGTGGCACATTCATTAGTGGTAGGAAGTTTCAGAGGAAATCCTGACTGAATCTTGGGAGGAAATCCTAATTGTTCCTCTTCAATTCCCCATGTTACCTCAGCGACACGGTTCAAATTTATCAACCCGTGTGGAGCAGAATGATTTGGTTAAACCACAGCTCTCTGAGGCATATCCTTTATTTCCTCTGAGTACTCTGTTGAGACCACCTTGAGACCTTATGTGGTTTGGAGGACAGGAAAGACCATCTGTTCTTCTGCAGGGTCTTTGATGTGGTCAACACCAGCACATAAACCTCATTTTAACACTAGGAGATGAGCCTTTTCTGTTTCCCACCACAGCAGTGGAAGAGGCTTTCTGAACCCAAGGCAAGAATCCCTATTATTATTGCACAGGTTAAGGATTAAAACATGTCTAACTCTATGCATTAAACTTTGGTGTGTGACTCATTCCAGATTGTTTGTGTCACTCAGAAGATCTAGAAACAACCTCCTTAGCATCGTGGCAGCAAGAGTTGCATCAATCACATTCTCTTGAGAAAATGTAAATATGTTGTTATTTCAAGACCCTATGATATCAAAATTGGAGTTTTGTGGCTTCTAATCTATTGCTTTGAGTTCAATTACAGTTTCTCTGAGTTACAGTTTTCAAGATTCTTTGATGAATAGATTCCAAAGAATAGCATTTATTTGAAATAGAAATGTTTTGTAACATTATGCATGTCTTCAATTTAATGTAGCCTTGCTGTAAGTATTAAATTGACTCGACAAATTTTTAATGAAAGTAAACCACAAAGTTGATTTTTATTTACTTAAAAATGGACCACAGATCTAGCTGACTCATTTTGCACTCATGGCCATTTAAACACTTCTGTCCAATCAAATGCTGACAATTTTCCTCTTTATTCTCTCCACCATTGATAAAATGTACAGAATTAAATATTCAGATGCTATATTCGCTTTTAATACATACTAAATCAGGTTTAATATGACAATGTAACATTTAAAATATAGGGATTATTTTTTATATATAAAAAAAAAAAAATGCAAGCACACCAGTCTTGTATCCTGTAGTTTTTTTTATTTGTAAGCTTAACTGGAAAATTGGGACAGTAAACATTTATAATTGTATATGTAACATTATATGGATTCCTGACTAGACAGTTCCCAGGGAGCGAGCTGGGATTATGGGTGATCCTGGGAAGTAATCTGACCACTACTGAACATTGGCATGAGAATGGCTGGTTAGTTAATCCATTTCCTGTTATTTTTAAAAGGCTCAAAGGAAGTGGTGGAGAAACATCTGGAGGTTGTTTGGAGCTCCTTCCAGGGCAGTAAGAGGGTTAGGAGCCTTGGACGGCTGCTGTCGGGGGGAGAACACCACCTGTCTGGAGCTGTTGACAACGAAGGATGTGCTCTGACATAATACTCAAGTTCCTCGCTATTAAACGCCACATTTACAGGCAAGCAAAGAGGAAGACAACACACTTGCATTTATGCACATAAACATTGCGTCTTCATTTTAACAATACCCTGTTGGTGAGAGTCACTGTGGATGTGTTTGTGTTCTGTGTGCACACTGTGAACTTTATTCCCTGCATTTGTGGCATAATGATTACCAAAGAAAATAATGTTGCCTCATCCCACAGTTTTACAATGCATGTACATGGCCACAATGAACACTGAAACCTTGTCCACACTAATACATTTTAATTTGAAAACGCATCTTTTTCAAAGAGATTTAATTTTGAAGCTCAAATTATAAACTTCACATTCACTGGAACGCGGGTCCTTGTACATTAATATAGCCTTGATTTTTGCTTTGAAAGCTGGGAATTGATCAAAGGCTGTCTGTCAGTAGAGCTTAACTTCAAACATTCCTATAAGAATCTGAGAGAACAACAAGCAGTATATTTAGTTGCATTTGTTCTTCATACACAAACACAGACCTCATTTTTAAATCTTGTAGTAAAATTTCTCACAATGTCCTTTCTTGTTTTGTCAGTGTCTCTCTAACCTCAGCCCCCATTCTCTGCCATACACACAATCCCACACACAAACACACAGTTGGGGGGAGGGTACACTCGGACTCTTTGTCCTTCTGGTTACTGTACATATGAATGGACGCTGGCAGGGACGGGGACCCCTGAACTCATGAATGTGAATGGCGTCAGGACACCAGCCAGGTCTCACTGGTTATTACAAGTGTGCGTCTGTGTAGTAAGGAAGCAAGCACTCTGTGGTCAGCTTTCTACAATGATTACATTATTTTGCGGCCATACTGCCAGACAAAAGCTTGAAAACACTTGACTGAATTATATATATAAAAATTTATAACTATATTTATAAATATATATAAATGATTTATGAAATATTTTTGATCACTACATAACACCTACACTATGCATTTGGTCAGTAAGAACTTTATAATGTTTTTAAAGTAAGTCTCTTATGCTCACTAAAGCGGCATATGTTTGATTAAAATTACAGTAATATTTTGAAATATTATTACAATGTAAAATAACTGTTTTCTATCTGAATCTATTTTCGAATGTAATTTATTCCTGTGATGCAAAGCTAATTTTTCAACCATTCTTTAGTGTCACATGATCCTTCAGAAACTATTTCAAAACAATTTCGTCGTTTTGATGACTTTAATATTTTATGTGAACATAGTGCTAGCAATGCTAAAAGTCATAGGTTTGAATCCCAGGGAATGCAAAAGAGGATATAATGTAAACTTTCGAATGCATAAATGTAAATGAGTAGTTGTGTTCAAGCTTTTGACTGGAGATGTACGTTTATTTGGAGAAATGCAAATGCAAAACTGCGTCCTCAAGATATTGAATCTTATATGTTTGGCTAAATTATTAGGTTTAAAACGTGACACAAAGGCTTTAGCTTGTGTATGTGTTGGTTTTCAGAGAGATCACCTAAAGCGTTCTCTATAACCCCCTCTTGTCAACACATTCAATACATTCAACCTTATATAAGGCCCCTTTTTCTCGAAATGCATAAGTATGAAAAGGTTTTCAGAACTGTATGAAAATGTCTTGTTAAGCTTTGGTGCAGTACAACAATGACCAAGTTTCATGCTCTGCGCATTCACAAAATTACCGGCTGAGAGAATGGAAAGAGACTTGTAGCTTTGCTGGAGGGGACATCTGTTGAACAGGGGACAGCTCAGTGAATTGTGACACAGATGACAGTGGGCAGCCGTGTGTTTGGACTGAGGATTACCTCATCACTAAAAGAAAGCAGAGACCCTTGCATCCCCCCTATCCTCTCTGCTTTTCTCCCTCCCTCCATCCTGGCTTTAATTATCACCCGTCTGTTGGATAGCCACTGTTCCTTTGTGGTTTCTCTCTATCTCTCATCCCCCATTAAAAACCTTGTTTCACTTGTCTGTCACGTTAACATTGTATTAGAGATGTGACATTGACAAAGAGCAGTTGAGCACACTTTTAAACTAAACACAACACAGTAGTATCATCAAATAGTCCAGCGGTACAGTCCTACAGGAAACAGATTTTGTTGTGGTCATAATTTCTCATATACACAATTTTTGCAGCTCTTTACGATTGTTAATACTTTAGCAGTTGTTTCAGCATTGTGCATCTTTAAACCTTCAAGTGTTGTATGGTCAAATGCATCATTTTATTTCATTTAAACATCAGCATCAAAATCACCTCTAAGGAATCATTTTTCATGTTTAAACCACAGAATCATCCATGTGGATAAATCTTTCAAAGGCTGTCCAGGTCAGTGGAGGCTGGGTCCCAGTGGGTGTTGACTGTGCATGGAAGACTTGAGCCATAATGAGATCCCTAATAACAGCAGTAACCCTTCAGAGTAATATGCCTCCTGTGGATAACCAAAATTCACAACTACTCCAGCCGTCTGTCTGTTTTTTTATTTTTTTGTCCTGTAACTTCCTTTAGGTTTGTTTTTCATAACATAATTCTCTCTCTCGCAAACCAGACGTCTTCCTCTGTTTCTCCTCCCCTTCTTTATCATCCTCTGAGTTCATTCTACTCTATAGAAGAGTATGAGGTTATACTCACTAACGGCAGAGTGGTCACATGTTGGGTTTTTATTGACATTCATCCAAGTTTGCTACATTAAATCTCCTTTTAACGATTGTTTTATATGTCCGAAGCAAGATGAATTTGAGGTTCTGTTCTCTCTGGTTTTGATGTCAAAACGTACACAAATATTCAGAGCGAAATTGCAGTATTACACAAAAATCTAGGTGTGTCAGTCAGGTTTTGCTTTGACAGTTTAAGTCCGATAAAAGAACAATGTTATGGCGTTTACATGACCTTTACATTCATTCTCAAGTAATTCAACATAATTGTTATATAAGATCATGCATGCAAACATATTCTGAAACAACAAGATTTCAAAGCTGTTTATCCATGCTTTTGTGTTGCTTGAATAAGATCTTAAGTGATTAAACGGGCATGTTAAAGGTGAACAGAGCAATGAAAAAGGAATGCAGGGATAGTAGCTGTTTTAATTGATGTGAATTTGTGGACAATTTCTTATTTGAGAAATTCTTATTGATTTATTCAAACAATTTGCCCTAGATAGAAAGCTTGCAAAATATAATATTTTAAAATTATTTTTTAAAAAGAACTAATATGCTAAATATTACAGCATGTATACACATAAGTAAGCAGTAAATTATTATTATTATTTTTTTTTTTTTTGACATACTTTGACAAGTTAAATACTATTGTTGATAATAAAATCTCTGAATCATTTTATAGCTTAACTTTACCTTAACAAATCATGCTTTAGTTTAAAACGAGGGGTAAATGCAGCCAAAACAAAGCAATTTATTTAGTCAACTAAAAGCGAAGGAAGGTCAAGGCCAAGCTGGGAAAGAAAGGTTTGGGAGTGTGTGGTCATGACCTCAAAGTTGAACCTGTTGACTAGCTCCATTGTAAGGCATAAGGGAGTGTGAGATGATCCAGCTAGACAGCTGGTGAAGGTGAATGCAAACACAGGGTCAGGCTTGCTGGCCTTGACCTAGCATCAAAGAAAACCAGAGTGATCTATGCTCTCTCTTTAATCTCGTGATTTGCTTGATGTTCTCAGTCACAGATGCAACTCTGAGACAATTATGGTTGTGACAATGATTTTGAGGTTTTATGACACTATGCACTTACAGGAAATTACACTCTAAAAATTCTGGGTTGTTTCAACCCAAATTTGGTTCAAATATAGACAAACCCAAACATTGGGTTAATGTGCATTTCTTTTACAGTGTAATTTTCCTGTTAACGTTGGGTTAATAATTTAATGTTTGGGTTTGTCCATATTTGACCCAAATTTGGGTTGGAAGTGTTTATCTTAAAATAAAACTTTAGCTAGAACTATCATTAATGTTTCAGTATTTTGAGCCATAAGTTAATAGTTCAACTTTATTAAAGTTGATCTGTTAACAAACTTTTTCTTCATGGCTGTCCACTAGAAAATCAACATTACACATTAAGCTGCATCGAGTGGGCTGTATATGGTTAAATAGATGCAAAAATGAAAATAGATAATGGAGACAACTCCATTGAGCTAGAAACAGCCTTAAAATTCATGGTCAATTGTGATGAAGGGTTGTGTGTTCATTGCCATGGTGATAAGACCAAGCAGTGCAGTAAATTGTAAGTAAAAGTTGATGAAATTCTAGAGTCTGTTAGAGAGTTAATCTCCTTTCAACCCTGACTAGCAAAGATAAAATGCATCCAGGGGCCCAAGGACCATCTGGTCTTCACCTGTGTTGAATCTATTAAGAAACCAAAACCCCATTCCAACCTCTGACACTACAGGAATTTTAATAGAGATTCTAAGACAGAGTAAAAGAATGAGATTTAGTCCACTCTTTGATGTCTGTCATCTATTCTTCTCTTAGTCTTAATGCTCATCTTTCATTGCTTGTTGGTTTAAAGTTTTTTTTTTGGAAAGCAATAGAACTCCTGTCTGGTGTATATGGATCTGATCTTGCATGGATAAAACGCCTACACAGACACAAGCAGACAATGAGATCGCACAATGGACTCTTGAATCCTTATCTGATATGATCACTTAATGCAGTAAGTTCTATTCCTATGTTTTACATGCGCTATAATTTTAAAATAGACAACATTGACAAGAAAGCAAAAGGAAACGCCATTAAATAATATTTATTTTGAGAGAAGAATAAGATGTATAGCTGAAGTTAAGGTGAAAAAGCAACAGATTTTTATTGAATTACACAAAGTACAGTTTTGTACCAAAAGCAGTTTTCACATTTGATTACAAGATATTCAAAGACCTTATATACAGTGTACAGTTTCTATACATATCAACAGATGATGTTGGTGTTATTGAGAAGTCAAATTTATTTAGCACAAAATATGATAGAATCGCTCAAATCTAGTGATGGTTGAACGGTGAGTTACCATTTCAATCTATGAAACTTTTGTCACAGTCGTGTTTTGGGTAAAGTTAGCTGGAGCTCAATGATCAATGTGTGGACATTAAAGCATGTTACATTTTTGGATTTGAAACCACCAAATACTCTTAGGAGTTACAGGTTGTTTGGAATACAGGTGCAAGTAAACCATGACCAGTTTTAAGTTTGGTAAAAAAGGGGTGAAGGCTAAAGGTTTACTTGACAAGATCCACCTGAAGCCTTAGTGAAGCTATACCAAAGTCATAACCTTGAGTGATGCTGGCTGAAAACGACGGATCTTCTTCTTCAGTGCTCTGGAAGCTTTGATGCGGCAGGCCGCTGGTTCTGAGCGATGAGAAAAGCCTGCTGCCGTGGTCCCCATTGCAGCCTGAGCCCAAACTAAACCACCTTCGTCTTCCTCTTCTTCCTCCAACAGGTCCTCCTCATCTACCGAGAGACTGCTGTCCGTGTCTGAGGCTGTCTGAGAGCCCTGGCTAGACTCGCTGTCCCCAAAACGGTTTGTGGTGTAATCACTCATCTCTCCATCACTGCTTGCTGCGATAGTAGAGTGAAAGAGCGACGCACATTCTGCAGAATACTCAGAAAACTCTGACTCACAACGTGGAGGGTAGCGGCTAGAGATTGGTGCTGCCGGATATCTAGATTCTAAGTAATTGAAGTAAGAGGAGGTGGAGAGAGAGTGAGGAAGGGCTCGTGGAGGACAGCCCCATTGACCTGAGCGAGGTCTGGCACTAACACTCCTTACCATGGACACCTTTCGAGAGTTCAACATCTCTTTGGATCTCTGGGTGTGGAGAGTTGGGAGCAACGGGATCTCAGAGGTGGAAGGCCATTTCCGAGAACTCTGTTTCTTTTTGGCTTGATCCAGAGGAAGTTGCCCAGGTTCAGGGGCTTTACGAGACTTTGTGGACTTGGAGGTTTGGCTCTGTTGAAGGTGAGTGCAGTGTGAATTGAAATGTCCATTACAACTGCAATCTGAACAAGAATGTATCTGGGACTCTTCCAGATTTGTCACTTTCCCTTTGCATGAGCTGGACTGCTTCAAGTCAGCTCGGGTTTTGGTGCAGAACTCTCGGGACAAGTGTTTTTGCTGCTGTTTCTTTGAAGATTTTTCAGAGCTCTTCTTTCTCAGTTTCACAGATTTAGTTTTTTTGTCTGCCTGACGCACTTTCACCCTCTGAGACCCTGCAGGAACAAACTGTGCATGGACAAACTCTGATGGAGGTGCACCACCCTTATCAAAAGAAGCTCTACTGTCCTCTCTTCTGTAGGTAAAACTTGATCTCCTCTCTACTGGCTTTAGGACCAAAGATGACTCCTTGGAAAAATGTCCACTCCCCTTTTCTGAATGTCCATTGTCAAACTCGGCACCAGCCTTGCCCGTTGCATTCCTTATGGTAAAGTCATTATTTTGGAGATTCATGGAAGGTGCTGGGTGTGTGCCATGGCACACCGTCTGGACCTCAATTGCTTTGAAATTGGGCTCCAAACCAGGTTCATTCCTCTGCTTCTGATTGCAGTTTAGTGTTGAAGATATTTTTCCAGTCTCCAATGCATTTTCTAAGGGCATTGTTATTTGTTGAAGGGATCCCAGCAGTTGAGGAACACTCAGCTGTCCGTAGGTCATTTCCTGGGATCTGGGTCTTTGCTCCTGTGTACCGCTAAGAGTATCATTTCTTCTCATGCTGTTTAACAGGCTTATCTTACTGGAGCTTCGCTGTAGAAGCTTGTTGATGTATCCAGCAGATCTGGAGTTTGTGCACCCTTCGTTTGGGTTTTGGGTTTCCTCTTCAAGACCCACTTCAGGTGTTCCATCAAGTGCTACTGGACTTCTCTGATCACCGGTGCAACTGAAGATGGGGCTTTGCAAGGCCACAGCATGCAGTGGACTGGGGTAACAGTACACCTCTGTCCCATTGCTAGACACCAGGTTACTCTGGTATTTGGCGTCTACCGAGGGGTTTTGGGGGCTAGCACAAGGTTTGGAGCTCTTCACATCAGTGGATTTGAAGGAGCCAAAACCAGGTGCGATCATTCGATCCAGGTCCCCTAAAAGAAGAACCAAAGGAAAATAGTATCAAGATGATATACTTTTTCACATTTCAGAAGTTAAGCTGGTTATGACTAAAACAACAGACAATATATTCTGATAATACATGCCATAGTACTTTGCACAAACTTTACCTAAAGAGCACATTTTTTATCCTCACCTGTGGAAACTGGTCTTTGTCTCGCCTTTTCTGCTCGAGCAGTTGCTATTCGTATACAACTGCTACCGAGCTTCACTCCTGAACGTGCTGCATCAGACTGGCCAGTGCTCTCATCAGCAGAACAACGCCGTGACACGCCCGTGTGTCCGGAACCATTACGGCCATGTGACACATATGAGTTGGAGAGAAGTGGAAGCAGATTGGTTTGAGATGAGGAGGAAAGACTCTCACTGTAGACAGAGGTGCAAGAGTTGGACAGTGAGCCTGAACCCCCATCACTGAGCTCATAGAACCCTGGAAGTAGAAATCAGCACTGTTAGATGTTAATTTCTGTACAAATATGCTTGATGTTGTCCATTAGATCTGAAATATAATATCACAAGCTGGTATAAATTTTAAGCCTTTAAAGGGGAAATGTGTCATTTATCAACATTAGTATATCCAGTCCATTCAGGCCATTCAAACAAACAGCTTACATTTCTGTTTGGTGTCATAAATGGAGTAGAAATTACACTGACTCTTCATCTATAAATGAAAATGAATCAAATGATATGTGAATTGGTACGTTTAGTCACCTGAGCTTGGTCTGCTGTCACTTTCTAGGTGTTCAGTGGATGCTTTGCACACATCCAGTTTCAGCTCATTGATCTGTTGATCTAGCTGCTGGAGATGAGTCTTCAATCCCACATCCTGTCTGCGTAGACGTGTCTGCAGGTACAACATACGTTCACATACATCAGTCTCAACATGTTAGCATGCAACTGCAAATACATCACATACACAATATTACAAGGTATCTGATGCATAATGCAATTTTAGTACATTTATGAACCTTATAAGCAGAGTTGGATATCAATTCAATATTTAATCATGTTAAAGATGCTAAGCTGAAAGTTTGAGAATTGTGAAGTGTAATAAAGTGTAAGTCAATAAAGCACAACAGAACGATCTAAAGTGTTCTTTATTAAGCTACTATTCATTCTCATTCCAAACCAACCACAGAAGAACATTGAAAACTGGATGCTTCCAGACATTTAATGGCTGATATGACTCCTGCTGTTATACGATGTAGACAAGAGGAGAAAAAAACAGGAGGAGGAAGCAAATAAAGAAGGAGAGCGGTTGACTATTAACTAGGCAAGGATAAAGGGTAGCCTGGGGGAAGTGTTGTAAGATTACTAAACTCTCTCCTGCAAAGGAGCACAAACTATTGTGTAAACCAAATATATAGATAGGACCAAGAGGAAATGACATGCCAAATACAGAACATCTACTGTATAATGGTTGACTGTAAACCAGCTTTGCAAAGTAAAGAGTCACACCTGTGCCAAACTCTGACAAAGCACATACTTTAATCTATCGTCTTTGTACTTGCCAGTTAGAGAAAGAGAACAATGAGGAACACTAATCCAATTTTATCTGAGGATTTCACTGTAAACTATGGTTGTGTGGATAATGCAACCGGTTGCAACGGACCACTCAAATAAAATAATCCTTAGTGATAACACCTTTAATATTATAACGAAGGGTTTTCTTAACTTAAGCAGGTTTGTTGCACCTGGGAACTGACATTTGGATAAATATGAAGGAAGATCTGCCAGATGTTTTCTCAGGGTTCCTAAACATTGTGATTTCTTATTAGAGAGAATGAATATAATGATGAAATAATTTAACTAGAACAATGTAATTCACTATAAATATTTCCATGATTTCCCGGAAATTAAAATTAACTGCTATTTTGTTTAGTTTTCAGTTCATTTTAGGCAGTGGATTTACAAACAGCATATCAGAATCTTAGTGCACAAATACATCCTCATTGGAGGAGCACTTATTGCAGATGATATCAATTTCCTTGTGCTTTGATGCCATTTCGAGATTGATTTAGATGGTTTAAGAGCACTACTACCGGTCTCATATATGTCTATATAGAGTCACTTTGACCATTGAGTATTAGAGGGGTTCAACAAAAGTCCAAAAGGTTCAAACATGCATCGGCTGTGGGGTCAAATCTGTGTCGCCGACCGGGCCACAGTTCCTCTGTTTCCACTCTCATTAAATTGGGTTAATCATCAGAAACGGACTGGCCCCCCTCAGAGCGCTTGATTTATGACCCCTCACTATGACCCCCAGCTGAGCCTGTGATTCAGCACTGGATTCAGTCATAAAGCGCACTGCCAAACCATGCACAAAATACACCAATGAATCCCCCTACTGTAAGAGAACATGGGAATCTAGTGTTTATGCAAAGATTCTCATTTTCTGCAGGAAAATCCACAAAATAATGTAAAATAACTGACTAAATCACAGAAAACATCTGGTAGATATATCTATATTCATCCAAAGTGATCTCATCAGATATGTTCACACATTTGATCCCTTATTTGTAACCAAAATTTATGTCTGAAGGGTCTTCAGCAAGTCATTAATGTATTTTAGGCTACATAATTTTGTCAGCTATAAATGTGATGACGAGAACATTTTTTATTCGGCCGATGTAAATAGTCATATGACTAGAGCTGTTGAATCCAGTTTGCTTCTTTCAGATGATGTCTTTGTCAAAGCTCCATAAATGTAAGCCAAATAAAAGCTGTATAAGCATAATACAGATAATATATTTCACGCATATATTTAAACAGTCGATTAAAGATCATTTTTAAGATTAATAAGATTGCCTCACATGTGAAACATAAAGCCCAATTTTGAACAAGTAACTAGTGATTTATTATTATTAATTCATACTTTACATTTTTGTTGCTATAAAAATAACTTTTTTTTAACACATTTGTGATCAAAATGAACCTCATATGCTCATTGAAATAATTGGAACTTTTGTGTGTGTTTTTAATTATATGATGTCTTACCAGCTGTTGTTTTAGCAGAGTAAGTGTTGCCTCCAGTCTCAGCTCTTCTGTGCTCACGTTCTCATGTTTTGATGTATCGGACTCCTCTCTGTTCAGGGTCAGAGCCCAGTGCACCATGGCACTCTGTTTGTCCCGGAGGAAACGCAGCTCTTGCAGTCCGGCCAGCGCTGCGTGCAGCCTCTCTCCTGTCCTTCCCCGGTCCATTCCTGCAGCTGCGTTCAGCACACCTGATCCAGGTATTTTTCTCCCCAACATTATCAGACGTGCTGTTCAGACATATCCAGAGAAGCGAGGAAATAATGAGATCCGCTATGTGACTGAGCTTGTCCAATGTGCGTCCCAGTGTGAAACAACTCTTGTGTTTGGACGAAGGGCATGAGTGTATACTGTACCTGTACGGGGCGGCGTACAATGCAACCCCGCCCACCTCCGCGCTGACTTTTAAAACCCCGCCCCTCGATGGCTGATTGGCGGACATTGATTTAGGCTGGTCAGTGAATTTGCCAATCCGTCTTTGGTAAATATAAGGGAAATTATCTTAATGAGGTTACGTGATCAAACGCTTGGAAGCAGTGAATCAAGAAAGAAGAGAGTGAAAGCAACTTCCATTGACATATTTTAAATATTTTTGTGTCAAGATGTTATTGTCAAGATGTTAATGTTTCTTCTAAGGCATGTTTATAAAAGCTAAATGTCCTAATTGAACTAAGGTCTAAATCCTGGCTTAATCGAAACCAGGCCATAAATTGTTATAATTTTAATCTACATTAAACTGTATACCTTTTTTATAGCCTACTTTTATCCACGTAAATGCACAATGAAGACTTCGTTTGAACAATTATCCACTAGCGCCCTCTTGCGTACAATAGCCGACTTGCAGAAAACACGAAAACCTCAAAATAATCGATGAAGATGAACATGAGTACAATGGAAATATTTTAACACTGACAATGAGTACGCAAAATTGCCATGCTAATATCGTGGTTTTGGACATTTAGGCATAACATGGTGCATGTCTATGTTTGTATAATGTTTGTAAGGTAAAGTAAAGAAGACAATAATATTTATAGTTTGAATATACATATATATATATATATATATATATATATATATATATATATATATATATATATATATATATATTTTAAATGTTAAACATACTACAATTACGCTAAGAGTATCTCGAATCCATGTGCGTTTTCTGTGATGTAGGTCTGCACAGGAACTGATGAGAGCAGGGCGTCAGATAGCATCAGGGTTCGAGCCCTCATCGCTGGTAGTGGCTCTGTGAGGTAAAGTCAGACTGCACCACACTGTCTTTCCCCTACAGCAGAGATTTACCTCTCTGTCAGCCACAGGATGAGGGAGAGGAAGTGAGATACAGGGAGAGATTCAAAAATAAATACAACAAACAGACCTTTCTATGAGTTAGCCAGAGGATGCAAAATCTGATCAAGATTAGCTTAAATACAATGTTTTATCAATGTTATAAAATGTGAGATGGTTTGATTAGGTTTTAGAGTCAACCAGCTAAAACAAAGAAAGAATTATATTTTGCATTAAAAAAAAATTGCATTTTTAGGGCCTTTATGTCCAGACAGGATTTTATTTTTCTGTATTACAGTTATCTAATTCTAATCAGAATCATCATTGAAAATAACATAATATGGGCTTGATTTTTAATTATGTACAATATAATTTTTCTCATTTAGTTAATTTATTTTGGCTATAACATAACCCAGATGTCTTTGTGAGATTCGTCCATACAGTGACATCAAAAATTTCTGACAGAAATGTATCTGCTATTGGGATTTACATAAACTTGCCACAGGGAGACACTGTGTTACGAAGAAGACGTGTGCTGTTACCAGCAGGTGGCGCTATAACACAAGCATTAAGTGCAGCATTTGACCCCTGTGTGAAAGTTATCAAAAAATATAAGTTTTAAATAATTGTTTAATTTTGTAAAATTGGTGCTTTTCATTAGATATGGCATTTTAAATGTTTTACAGTACCGTTTATACAAATTTGATGTTTTTTTTTTATTGCATTACAGTAATGAGAATGAGACCTTTTCATTTTGAGGTGAAATACGGGAATGTAGTTGACAGGTTTCATGAAATTTACTCTCTTGCACAGAGTAAAACCTCAGAGTGTCATGGTAAATAATTCAAACAGAATCAAAATAAAGTAATTGTTGCAAATATAAAATCGCTGCCTAAGATTTTGAACTATATACTCGATCTGTGAGTTTTTGACAGCCTAAGGATGTTTACTAGTACGTGTGATGTTGGCTGAGGGAAAATGTCCTGCTGCAGTGCAGTGAGGGTCCAGTATCTCAGCTGGTTGCTTTGATCAGTGGGAGGCGGAGGTCTCGAACTGTAAACTAGCGCGTAAGAGGAAAGTGATGCTTATCTTGTCTTGCCTTGAATCTTGAATGCGGTAGATACAGGTCCAGTGGACAAAATAATGCTAACATTGTCCTCTCTGGACATCCCTATATGCCCTTATCCCCTTCAAAGCATTTCCATATAGTGATGTCAGGACGGTTTTGAGCCCTCAGAGTCCTCCTCAGCCTCTATGCATACCAATGAGGGTGTGAATAAATGGCTACATGCTGATGTAATGTCATAAACAAACACACAAGCTCTGTTGCAAAACCTAGTGAGCTGCTTTGCTGTCTATGTTCTACATAGCCTAGAACCACTGCAAAAGAACAACAACAAAACAAATAATGTTAATAATGTTCTTCCTCATTCTTTTTGCCTTGTTTTACAATATAAATATGCAAACATTCTATCCTAAACGACATATGGTTTTTACATTTTTCATCATTTAGCAGACGCTTTTATCCAAAGCGACTTACAAGGGGAGCAATTAGGGGTTAGGTGTCTTGCTCAAGGGCACTTTAGTCATGGTATCGAAGGTGGAGAGAGTGCTGTTTATTCACAATCCCCACTTTCAATTCCTGCCAGTGTGGGAATCGAACCAGCAACCTTCAGATTACAAGCCCGACTCCCTCACCACCAGGCCACGACTACCCCTATATGATATTAAGTCTTATTTTCTGAAAAAATAATCAGGATTAAGTTGCTGAAAATAAGAAAAAAATATCCTCCAGTGGAGTAAGAAAAATAATCTTGTTAAGTTTTACTGGCAGATGTTTTATTATTATTATTATTATTATTATTATTATTATTGTTTTAGGCAAAAAATATTTCTTAATTATATTTTGTCTTCTCAAGTCAATGCGTCTTAAACCTTTCACTCATAGAGGTCACTAGAGTGAAAAACTATATATATATATATATATATATATATATATATATATATATATAAGCCATTTTATTGCATATACACGTTTTTTCATATCATAGTTGCACATCACCCCTACAGGTCACTAACGCATCATCCTATACACTGCCACCAAGTGCCTATCTGTTGTATGTGGATTTTTTTTTTTTCTCCAAACAAAGATGGCCGACGGCCATCCATTAGAAATTCCAAGTTCCTCCGGAAAATCCATCCATTCCTTCTATCCTCAGAGACTCTTGCAGGTAAAAATACAAACAAACAAAAAAAACAAGTAACATCTAAGGAGTCATATCATAGTTAAATTGTCCAAGTATTGATTTTAGATTGGGAGGAAATTTGGACTAATCATCTGTGCACTAAATTGCACATCATAAATCACCAGCTATATTTCAACTACAATTCACACTACTGTGACTGTTGTTCTTGAAAATACTTCATATGCAATAATTTTTTGGGATGTAAATAAATGTATTTGTGTTATTAGAATGTAATGTGCAGTTACATCAAAAAGTAACATAATGTCCGTTACTTGTAATGCATTACTCGTTACATTAAAAAGTAATCTGATTAGGTTACTTGTAATGCGGTTACCCCCAACACTTCTCATTTCAGATGAGAAAACACCTGATCGCTAGTTTTTACACAGTCTGAAAACATCAATAGATCAATGTAGATTTCTGTCTTAGGTTTTCTCAGACAGGAGAACTATATGGTAGTATAAGTTTGGCATTTTTGAAAATAATCAGAATTATTAGCTAAAAATGGTAAATCTACATCCTCTGATAGGCTAGATGGAGTTTGAGTGTTATCTACATAGTCTGAGTTGAGTTTCCACAGAGATGTACATCCACCAGTTCATTGATAGAATCACGTTCTCATGTTTTAATATCAAAAATGTTCAACTTGTATGAAGTTTGTTGCTGGTAGAATGGGAACAAACTGAATTGCGTTTGCAATAATCAAAGCTGTATTATATTTTTGTATATATTGTACAGTTTCCACTTGATTTTATGTCCTTTTATCCATTGGACTGTTAAATACGTACAGTATTACTGTTTTATTACTGTATTATATTTAATACAGTATCTCTTCAGTTAAAAACAAAAACACTCACTGAACATCTGAAAAATATGTGTAAAAAAATAAAAAACTATAAAAACACATAAAAAAATCCTAACAGAGGTTGTCATAATTCATGTATGAAAGGGTTCATTTAAGAATGCTTAGATATTTGTACTGGAAAACGAGAAGAACATATTTTTTGCAGTGTGTTGTTTAAGCATTTTATCAAGAGTGAAAACAAACGACACCAAAAGTTTTTGCTCATGGCGTGTCGCACAGCAATGCTCTTTTAAGTAACAGATCTTGATAACAGTTCTGTTTTCATCTCTACTCCTTAATGCAATGCTTTTATCTTCAATATGTTTCTCAATTTTTCCATGTCATGTTTTTCGCTTTGTTTATCTCTCATTCTCTCTCATCCAGCTTTATGAATGCAACTGTCCAAATGAGACACAAAGGCCTCCAAACACAACCATAGCGACAGACAGAGATGCCGCGCAGGGCTTTAAAAGGACCGGAAAATATGAGAGGGCAGAAGAAAGGAGCGTTCGGTGATAAGGTGTACCTGTATTTGTTAGGAAATAAAGGACAGGTCACAAACAACAGGAAGTGCAGCAGGGGGAGTGAAAGGTAAACAGGAATGTGTTGTCATATGTGAAGCTGGGACAGTGAAGAGATGAATACAAGAAAACTTCACAGCCTTCAAGCCACCAGCATCTGATATCATGCACAAGGTATTTGCCTGGGTGTGTATACTATGTGTGTGTGTGTGTGTCTGTGTTTAATGAAGTTTTGTTTCTGTGTGTAGATTGTCCTTCTGAAAATATATGAATGTATAGGCCTACAGTTGGTATGTGTGTGGGCGTTGTCATAAGTATGTGCACACGTGTGTGTGTGTGTGTGTGTGTGTATGTGTGTCTCCTGTCATGAGGGGTTTCCCATGCTGGTTGTCTGATTGAGTCTCAGAGCTTTATTCACTAACAAAACCACAGATATGGGATTTCAGACATCAAAGAACATTTTCTCTTTACCTAAAAACATTCCCGAATCCCTTCAGCACCTCTGAGAGACTCACACAAACACTTTCCCACAGAAAATCACTTCTTTACTCTCTATAGCACTTAATTCATCTTTCTTTCAGTGTACTTTTATATATTTATTCAATTGTCACACTTGTCTGAGAATGTAAAACGAAAATATTTATTTTAAAGAAACGTAACACAATCGCACTTTCAAGCATTTTACAAAGTTTATGTATATGATAAAACAAAAGGTATACTGCTCAAACTGACACCTGTGGTTTGTCTGTTTGGACATCTGTTCGAACCTGAGGAGAACTGACTACGCTATTAAAAATATATTTTTTTAAAGAAAATAATAGTTTTATTCAGCAAGGATGCATTACATTGATCAAAACTGACAGTAAAGATTTTTTACATTGTTACCAAAAAATCTATTTCAGATAAATGCTGTTCTTTTTAACTTGCATCAAAGAATCCTGAAGAAAACGGTTTCCACAAGTTTTTCCAACATTGAAAATAATTCAGTAGTTGTTTTATTTAATTATAGTTGTTAGTTGTTATAAATTCTAATAATATTTCATAGAATTACTCTTTACTTTTTTTTTTTGATCAACCATGTTGAGCATAAGAGACTTCTTTCAAGAAATTATTTATATATTAAAAAAAAATCTTATTGACCACAAACTTTTGAATGGTAGAGTATGATATTGTTATGTCAGTGCAGTTAGATGTGTGGCTTACAGTCAACATGAAAATGCATTCCTGGTTTTATTGTGCACATTATTCCAATTTTTGCCAATAGAGGCAGGGCTGACATCAAAACCTGGCCAATTCAACTAATTCATCACTGGTTCCCTTGAGAACTTCCAAGTATCATCAACTTATGTTTACCATAGACATTATTTTACTCATAAATTGAAAAACCTCATTATAAAAAAACCATCGGAAAATCTTAAGGGAACCACTGGCGAATTAGTCTTCTGGGTTTGATGTCAGGACTGCAACACTCTGCAACCAATTTAACCTCTTTAATCTGATGTATTTCTGAGTGAAACAAGATATTAATCAAGAAAATAAAATGTAGGTCAGGACTTGATTAAGAAAGTCAATTTCGATTTCATGTTGTCTTTAAATCTCCAAACACTGGCCTTTAATATTACAAAGGGCAAACCCTTAACCATTTTTTTTTTTTTTTTAAGAGGTGAGAAGTATTGATTTATGTTGCTCTAATATAGATGCGATTTGTCTAATTTTGTAAGTCTGTAAGTGTCATTCAGTGAAAAGGAAGGCATCCCATAAAACCCTCTATCTGTAAACCTGTCCATCCGTTCATTTGCTTAGGCCCGGCATTACCCACAATCCTCTTTGTTCTAAACCACATCTGAGCAAGAACAAAGCCAAGCATCTCTGATATATCAATGAGATGTCTACACAAGCCACGGGCTTCAACACAGTGTGCAATGCTGATTGTTAATGTATAAACGTGTGTGTTTCTGTGTGTGGAGGAGCATGTCCGAACATGTTCCGCAGCTAGTCATCACTAATACGTAATTTCCCCATTGTTTATCTTTTAAGAGGGTCTGTGCGGCTGTTATATACTATACAGTATCAGCATTGTTAGAGTAAATGTTTAGAGAGTGACTGAAGAGTGCAGTGCTTTAATAAAGCTTAAAGGGATAGTTCACCCAAAAATCATCATTTACTCACCCTCATGTTGTTCCAAACCTGCATGACTGACTTTCTTTAGTAGAAGACAAAAGTAGATTTAGGCTGCTCTTTTCCATATGAAAGTGACCGGGGCAATCAAGCTACAAAAAGGCACCATAAAAGCATCGTAAATATAGTGCATGTGACATATTCCTCTAAAAGCATATTATAAACCATAAGTCCTCTGAAATCATATGATAAATTTCGGGCTCTTCCTTACACCTATAGCATTATAATCTCACTCACGCTTTTGTATAGTCAATCTTGCAGCATCACATTTGGTCACATGACATGAGAACCAATGATTTGTGGAATCGTTGCCGTCTAAGCTTGCGCAGTGTGTTTTTATGTTGCATATTTGACAATGGTAGCTGATGTAAAAAGGAAAGCTTATCAATGAACCAAAACCGACCATCACTGAAATCTCGTAATGAAACGAAACCGACAGTTTGATTTGTTCCAAATTCAACCATCATTATAGCCTAGTGGGTAGCATGCTAACATATAGCAACATTGTGTCTTTGGCGACCCAAGTTCAAGTCCCAGATTGTGGACTTTTCCTGATCCCGTTCCCCTCTCTCGCTAGCCTCGTTGTGTGAGAACCATGGGGGAACAGAATCCAACGGCAAGCAGTCCAGCTGTTGGAATCTGTTCCCCCACCCACATGATGAGAAATGTTAATGTAGTGGCTTAAAAGATGTTGATTCGATTCTGTGTGTGGAAGGAGCTTATCCAGCATGTATGTGTACAGTTCCACATACGCGGTGACGCTCATATTTTTATTTATTTATCAATTATTTATAGGTTTACCCATCTCCTCTCACACTTGTTCATTTCATGGGACTGTCGTATAACTCAAGAGGATAGATGCCTGTGTGCAGTGGACAGAAGGGTTTTACCTGAAAGACTCCATTTAGCTCTGGGAGATTATGTTTTAAGGGTGAGTATAAAAACGTCAAGGTCCATTCGAGAATGAGTTATCCAGACCAACCTCCAGTGGCTTGTATTCAGACACAGGCTCTCTGCTAAAAGAGAAGCACTCTTTCTCCAGCAGCGGCGCGAGCTGGAGTGCTTTAAGTATGTGTAAAGTGTTGGTCCAAGTTGAATTCCACACGTTGCCATCGTAAAACAGTCACCAAATTAACATTAATCCATTTTTTAATGATGGAGTATCCCACAAGTGACCACACTGCTCAGGAAAGTTTGACTTGCATCCATCTCCAATAACAGAGACAGGAGAGGTGCACAGATAGACCTGATTTACAGCAAGTCTAATGTAAAAGTAAACCTTTGACTAAAAGCAACTTTATAGTGTGTGCTGCTTTAGAGAACGCTGTGGATCCATTCATTCAGAATATAGAGGAAAAAGCAAAGATAACATGCTATTTCGATAATCCACTTTAGACATTCTACTCACTATAAGTAACTTTGCAACTACATGTCAAATAGTAAGTAGTACAGGTTTACAGTTTTTTTTTTTACAATCGCTAGGACACATTTCTCAATACTTTGGTCACTTTTTCAAAACTGTTCTCCCAACCAACTTTCATCTTGGCACAGCAGTTAATTTCACATTCAAAATACACTAAATCTACCAAAACACTTCAGTGACATACAGAGTCATGCCAGGCCTCAACATACCTCTCTTTTCAGGTGGAACCAGTCTTTCATTCAGTGCATCAAGAAATGTGGTGAGGTGTTCTGTATTGTATGGGCCGATAGTTAGTATGTGGCAAAGGACACCATCATTGGAGATGGCAGCACACATAGTGACATTGGCGCCCCTCTGACCTGGTTCTGTAACAGTGCCCTCTGCCCAATGATGTTCCTCCCACATCTCCTCACTTTACAGAGGTTGAAACTGGCTTCATTCACAAATGAATTAGTGATGTGCCCCTTCAGCATCAAGCTCCATTATTCTCTAAGAAAAAGCAAATTATTCCAGTCGTATGTAACTATATGATAAAACAAGGTATTACAATAACAAAACTGTACCTGCACATACTGGAATCTTTCCTCCTTTACGATGTCAGAGTTTCTTTGGAATGGAACTCTGTACAGCTACTTCATTCTGACATGGTTTCATTTAAGGACTCGATCAAACTCTATTTCTAAATGCTTTGCCATATCCATATGCACAACCATATCTACAATGGCAGACTCCTGTTCAACACTAAAGATCTTGTGGTAGTGTGTGGTAGTGTGTAGATTCTGTAAAGTAAAAGCAAAAACTGTATCAATTGACATTATGATAGTCAAATAAATGGCATTGATAAATTATCTGTATTATGACACAGTTTGTTATGCTAACAAGGCAATACAGTAAAGCTGAAATATACAGAGATATACAGTAACATTGTGACTTACTTGTTCTCATTCTGAAAAAACATGACAATACATGCCACAGTGCTCCAACTTGAATGGGCTGGACCGTTTGTCCAGCCTCTCTAAAGGACAAGCCATGATTGATGACATGGTCAAAAATTGTTGCTCGAATTTCATTTGAAACTTGAGTTCTATTTTACCTTCTTGCTGCGGCTCCTCCACCACACATGCAACCACCTTTTCCTTGTCCCTCTGCCATACCCTCTTACTCCTTCCATGCCTTTGTCCTCTTTGATCCATGCTTGCAAGTAGCAACACAGAGCTGGCATCTTTTATGAATGGATGAGGACTGATTGCTGATTGAGTTGTGCAAACGAGTTTCACGCAGGTGCATTAGATATTCATATTTAAGCAAGTACTTTGTATCATCTGTGAATAGATGTTTTACTTTTGTTCAACACAGTGAATCCAATAGAGTTTGGGGTCTTTCAATAAGATCTATGGTAACTGTTTTGACAAAGGGTGTGAAAAATGTGTGAAACAAATGAGAAAGTGTTAAGGCATTTGCAAGAGAAGACTTCTGCTGTGCTAAGAATGTGATGATGAAGATCAGGTGGATCCTAGTTTCATTTAGTGTGTCTTAGGAAATGAGAAAAAATGTAAAATTGAAAGACTAATGCTTGGGTAGGTATTCAGTTTCAGATAGTTGCTTTGATAGTATTTGATTTTTTTTAGATTCAGAATATATTTCATTACAGTATTACTGTGGAAATGGAGCTTATTTTTGTTTTATTCTGTTTTGTATTATGTTATTGTTTTGATCTTAAGTTTAATAGTTTTTAAAACAGTATGTAAGCATGTGCAAAAAACACTCAGGTACACTGAGTTTTGGCATTTGTTGTGTCGAAGTGAGAATGTAATTTGAAAGATGCAGTCATTGAATGGATTTTGATAAATGATCCACAGTTTAGCCAACATAGATTTCTGTTGTGCTCACTGTGTGAAGAGTTTTGAAAAAGTTGCCCAAGTATTGAGAAATGGGTCCTAGCAATTGTAAAAAACTGTAAAATGACATGAGGGTGAATAACTGACAAAGGCTTTGTTGATTATAGTGATTAAGCAATCTAAATGCGATCTAAAGCAAATTTCATATTTCATGAATGGGTTTAGGAAATAATCAGGACTTCATGGTTCTTTTACTTTTGAAGTTGTCGTATGCTTCAGGCATCACATAGTGTGTGTGTGTGTGTGTGTGTGCGTGTTCATTTCTTTCTGAAGAACCGGAGTTTTCCTAGCCGGAGGCTTGAGCACCTGCATGCAGTGACCTCAGGCAGCTCCAGGGCGCGAGGTTTGATTGACAGCAGCCCCGGTTGGAATATCATCCATCAAAAGGACATAACATGCAGTGATATAGCTGTCACTCCACAGTGGTCTCCTTCTATAAAGGTAAAGGTAATTGTGACTTAATTTCTCTAATTTTTCTTTTGTTTGTGCCATTGTACCTTCTTCTAATACTGTCTGTGTTTCTTACATGTGTGTTATTTACATATTGTATTAATTAGTTTTTATTTTTATATTTTCAGTTTTCATTTTCATTTCTGTTTTAGTTATTCTGTTATGTGCCACAGTTTTGACATTGACACCATGGGGAAAAATGGCCATGTCGATATTTTTAATATTATCTCATAATTTGCCAGCATCCATTATATATTTACTGGATCCATTATACTGTTACACATGCGTTTTCTTTCTCAACTGTTTATGTTCACTTAAAACATAACTGACCATGTTTACATGAATACTTGCCAAGACCGGGCATTTTGACATTATTTTGTTTGTTTTAAGTTTTAGTTAACAACAATAACAACACAATTGTTTATTTTAAACTTTCTCACAATTATATTTTATATATTTATCTTCCATAGGTGTGTGTATACAGGTTTGTCCTCACACACAGTCAAACATGTCAAAAACCAAAACTGTGAGGACATTTGAAGTGGTCCTCCTCACTATTTTTTAAATTGACCAAATTGTCTTTTGCTTTAACCATCTGCAGCTGTTCAATCATTTTTGCCGCTTTGCTTTTTTAGATTTTTTTATTTAATTGGAATGGAACAAAACTGTTTTGGCACTCGCTATGTGAAAACACACACACACACACACACACAAGGTTAACTTGTTAAGGTTAAATTTTCCTGAAAAAAATAGCCACACTCGTACTGTTTGAGGTCAAAAATGATTGCACTTTGAATGGGAAGCTAATTTGATCTTGTGGAAACGTTTGGTGCTGCGCCCAAACAAAATCTTACTGAAAGCCAAGATATCAAATTTTTGAGTATTTTTGTTTTTGAGATATCAACCTCAAATTTGGAAGACAACGTTTAGATTTATGGCTTTGGTTTTCTCACAGGTTTAGAGTAAAACATGTTTTGAAAAATATATTTTTCATGATTGTTAGATTTATAGGGTAGCATATAAATATTTTTACCTTAGTATGAAAGATGCACAACAACAGAGCTAAAGTCTGTGTGGATCACAAACGCATTGGGCCGACAGGACTACTGCTGAGCTGAGGCTTAAGAAAGCACACAGAACTGGCAGACACCCGTCCTGCCTGCTGCACACTACTGACTCATATGCTTCACAGAACAAGAGTGTAACTCCTGTAAGGACCGTGTTCCAGGCAGAGATTAAGCCTGTTCCTGGAATAAAATCCTCCATCAACAGTGATCCTATTTAAAATTCTTGTTTGTTAATTATCATGACTTAGACTTAATGGGGAGAAATGTGGGTATGAAACCCCTAGATTCTGCAGTAAATTTATGACAGATTTACACTAGATATCCACAGCTTATTAATCATACAAAATTATGTTTTCCCCTGTTTATTTATTTATTTGAAATGTAAAAATGCAGAAAGTTTCCTGTAATGGGTAGGTTTAGGGGATAGAATTTATAGTTTGTACAGTATAAAATCATAATGTCTTTGAAAACTCCCTGCAAAACATGAAAACTCAACGTGTGTGTGTGTGTGTGTGCTTGTATTTATTACCTTGTTGGGTCCAGAATTAGTACGAAGTATACAGAATCTTTGACTTTGTGGGGTTCTTTACTTGGACCCCACAAGAACAAAATCTTTTATATGAGACTAAATGTTGATTCAATATACTGTATATACTCAATATAATCATATATATATATATATATATATATATATATGTGTGTGTGTGTGTGTATGTATGTGTGTATATATATGCGTGTGTGTGTATTGTCTTAAACTTTAGCGGACTGCTAGAGCACTTTCGAGAAGCGCATTTTGCTTTTGACTTCTATAAAAATAGACAAGCACAATGGCAAACACATAGTAGTTATATGTGCTTATTCCATAGAAAAAGAAATGAAATAATTGAAAAACCATTGATAACCCATTAAATTAAATGGGATCGATAGGGATGGTTTCCCATTCAAGCATTAAACTTGTGATTTGATGCCATATATTAGTGGGAAATTGAGCAATTTAATTTAGCATCAGGTTCGGTTTGTACCCAGAGTAACAACTTTTCTTATTTTTATTTTCTTGGATAAAGTGGCTGCTAAGCTCTTACTAATCAAACAATTAAAAAAAATACATTAGTTGACCAAGCCTTTTTGCAGTGCGCTATCATTAAGTATCAGCTATTAGCAGAATTGATTTCTAAAGTGTATTCAAACAAGTTTTTAATTGTTCCAGAAGAAGAGCGATGCATTTTTAGGTATTTGGCAGGTGGAGAGAATTTGATATAGTGCTTAAATCATCTGAACGTGTGGCTGGACATGATGAGGTGCTGATTGCCCACAGCCAGACGCCAAACAGCTCGAGCAGTGAGAGGGACTTTCATGAAGAGCAGTACAACATTTCAAGTGAGGGAAAATGGTTGAGTGGTTAGGAGGAGCAAAAGAGAGAGAGGGCAGCAGTAGGACAGGCAAGTACCTGACCATAATGCATCTCTTTTCAACTGCTTCACTTGTGACGCAGAGCACTAAGGGCTCCGTTGCCCAGTACAGTGCCGTCCACTGTGCGCAGAGCCAACCGCAGAACTCTGTCACCTCAGCAGGCAGTGGAAACCCCTCTTTAACCCCCAAATGGCCTCTGCTGGTCAGTGTCTGCTAGCTAATGCTGTTAGCCAGCAATCCGGTTGATTAATTGAGGGCTGGTGTTATTTGTGGAATACGATTCAGTTCTTATAACAGTCTACAATTAACACTGACAGTCAGAGAGCAAACTGCAGGCATGCAACATTAACAAGCATGGAACATATGTCATAATGCACGCCGACACCAAAGACTTTAAGCTGTTGAAAAAAGCTGTTGACACAAAAGTAAGTGCACGCAGGTATACCTATTAAAGAGTGTTAGCAGCCTCTACTGCTTCATTTTGACTGAGTGTTGCCGTCAAATTCATTTAAAATGAAGTAAACTCAATATGCTAACTGCATTGATATGAAACTTCACCCCTTGGGAGTGACCTGAGGTTAAGTGCTTTGGTCTAAGGCCATGTCCCAAATGGCACACTTCGTATGCACTTACGGTCTTGTGGACTTACAATGCGTGTGTCCGTTAAGTCCACGAGACCATTCCATTTGTAATTTTAGGTTTCAGGAGTGCGCTCGGAAGCGCCCCCTTTGCAGTTGATACGTGCCCTCAATGGGTGCTTTTGCCGAGCCCTCACTGAAGCAAGCTCCATGGCAGACTTCTTCCCGACAGTCAAAGCGGTGTTACGTACGGTGGCCGAGAGAGCTCAAAGCGCTGCAAATAAGAAAACACATGCAAATATAAAAAAGCACATGCAAATAAAAAAAAACACATGCAAATAAAAAAAAAAACGTGATCATCAGTTTAAAATCACATGTGCTGCAAATCCTCACAACACATGCAAACACAAAAACGCGCTGCATATACAAAAAGCGCTGCAAATAGCACAAACCACAACGGAAATGTTTCAAGGGGGACCCCAAAAAGTGACGGACCCTACTAGGACCTGCTTATTAGCTGTGTCCAAAACCAGTTCAACTCACCCTTCACTTATTCACTAATCCCTATATAGTGTACGGCATTTGAGTGCACAATGTGTTCACAATCATTAAATACTATAAAAACTGCAAACAAAAATAAACAACTGTACATTATTTCATGTATTTATTATTTTTAATAAAGTGTTTTTCAGTTTGCTAGAAACTCACGCTCACAGATGACGTGGTCGTCGAGCGCCTCAGGCGGCCGTTATGATTACATCACATTAGTGCGCTACAGATGATTAACGAATATTTTTAAATCATCCACTAAATTATCATCTCTTGAAGTTTAATGAGTTAACAACAATGCCACATATTAAAACACTTTTCTGTTAGTGAAACACATTACAGTTAATGCCTACATAATATATTTTAATATTTTTTAGTTTGTGCTGTTGTCAAGTAGGGTCCGTCACTTTTTGGGGTCCCCCTTGAAACATTTCCAATGTGTTTTGCGCTTTTTGCTGCGCATTTTTGTATATGCAGCGCGTTTTTGTGTTTGCATGTGTTGTGAGGATTTGCAGCACATGTGTTGTCAAACTGATGATCACGGTTTTTTTTATTTGCATGTGTTTTCTTATTTGCAGCGCGTTGAGGTCTCTCGGCCACTGTAGTTACGTTATGAAAGTACGGACTTGTAAGAAGACCGCAAGTGTTTTGGGTGTCATTTGGAACGGGGCCTAACTAGCCAGGGGTGTGTTTCCCAAAAGCATCGTTCACCAACAATAATCGCATGTTCTGTCATTACTAACATAGTGAACGTTTTGGCATGTCTCAAAACTATACAAACATTCGCAAGCAGTATCGCACACTATGTGGTTGGAACTACAGCTCTCAAGCTGTGGTTAGTTTCATGTTAAATGACTTAAAGAGATCATGCTCTTGGCATAATAAGCAAGCTTACCATTCTGTATATTTTATTCTGTTTAAATATTTATGCATTTTAATCAATATATTTGAGCATGTCAAAAATCAGCCATTTTTGAAGAGTGCACATGTGTGTAATTTGCGCGAAGGAACACCGAAGTATCACATATGAGGGAATGTAAAATACAAAAACAGCAAAATGACATGGAACAAAAACAGTGAAGTAGCCATAGGTTCATTACAGCAGCATCTTGAAGATTTAGAATAGAGTAATTAGCAGAGGTTATTACTCCACCTGCACGTGACAGCATTAACAACAGTCTTATATTGTTGAACCAATGTGGTTCAAATGACAGAGGCGTGCCCATGTTACTATGGTTTTGGGAAACAGTCCTGACTAGTTGATTAGTTTCTCCAACAATGCATCGTACTATGTGTTGGATAAAAATAATTTGGACATTAGATATTTCAAGAAGATCTTTGAGGTTGAGCAGTGTAGCACAGAAGAGCGGGTACCCGGGTGCCAAAAAATGAGACCAACACAGATCAATCATTGACACAAAATCCAAAGGGGTGCATAGTTATAGGTAGAAAACAAGAAGTGAAACCATCCGTTCAGCAACTGGAAATACATATAAGGACTATGCGTTAATAATCACATGATTTCTGGGTTAGTCTGAGGGGCAAACAAGATTACACAATGTCTAGATCCAATGGGACACAAGAAAAAGTCTCAAGTAAGCAAAAACAGAAACACATGATCATAGGGAGACAGGGCACAAGATGTTCTGAATCTTACACTATGTTAGTTAATCAGCGAGTTAGATCGTTGAATGGGAAACGCACCCCTGAATAGTAATTTATAAAACACTGATTTTTGAAATTTGAGATGCAGTCCAGCTCTGAATAATCTTTTTAATCTTGATCTTTAATGTTTCCACTATGTATGCTCCATCGAGGTTTTAAGAGGTTTTCAGTGAACGACAAAGTGACTGGCAATTTGTGGTGGCATGATGCAGCAACTACCATTAGGCTTTGCAACCAACTAGAGCGACTATCCTGCTTCCAGTAATCTAATTACTGTCTGTGTGAACTGACCACCCACAGCTGCTTGATGTTTGACAGTAGAAAGGTTTGGTTAGGAAATTAACATCTCTCACTCTCACCATCAGTGAATCAGTAACATAAATCAAGACCAGGTGTTCTACTATAACTTACATGGAGGTTTGTCTTCTGCGGCAGGGCTGTAAACCTACAAAAATTATGTTGAGAATACAAGATTGGTTACAAATGAGTCTTGCTCTTTGTGATTCCATGAGTCAAATGCTTCTGTTTAATCTGTTTGAATGTAATACCTCTATTGTTCTCTCACTGTTTCCAATGAGAGTTTTATTATTAAGATTTATAATAAAGAGACCAGACTTTGCAGGTGTGGAATTTAATTAAATTGAATTTAATTATTATTATTTATTTTTTTTTGGCAAGCACAATTCATATTTGCTTTAGAAAATGTAAAACTATATAGTAATTTTCATTATTATTTTATATTTATGTACAAAATAGCAACCCTATTAACTCTATTAAACTAAATCTATATATGTTTATGTCACTAACATTGTAACACATGGCAACACTCTAGCAACCACCCTGAGTACCCTATCAACCACATAGCAACACCCTAGCAACCACCTGAGTACCCTAGCAAATAACTACCCCGAGTACCCTAGGAACACCATAGCAACCACCTAGAATACCCTAGCAACCCCATAGCAACAAGCCTGAGTACCCTACCGACCACATAGCAACACCCTAGCAATCACCTGAGTACCCTAGCAACTGCATAGCCACACCCTAGCAACCACCTGAGTACCCTAGCAATTGCATAGCAACACCCTAGCAACAACCCCAGGTACCTTACCAACCACATATCAACACCCTAGCAACCATCTCGAATACCTTAGCAACCACATAGGAACACCATAGCAACCACCCAGCATACCCTAGCAACTGCATAGCAACACTCAAGTAACCACCTTGAGTACCCTACCATCAACATAGGAACACTCTAGATCGATCTATCTCGACACACTTTTTTATGTAGTTTAATTTCGTTTTATTTATTTATTTTTTGGTCATTAAGAAAAAAAGACTTGGCAAGCACCATTCAAATTTTCTGTAGAAAATGTAAAAAATATATATTTATTTTCATAATTACTATATATTTATGTACAAAATAGCAACCCTATCGTACTTCTCAATGGTAATTTTTTGGTGATGATTCCTGGTAAACTCAGATGTAAATTAAATTGACACATTAATCTTGTGTTTGTCAACCTGGAACTTTCTCCTGGGTGGTGGAAAAAACTCTGACATTTCCAAATTGGAAGGCAATTACCAACTATAGTGCCTGTAAATACTGAAATTAGCTCACGTCCCCATGAAAAACTCTTACCATCTGAATGGAGCTTTTTGGTACCCTTATCCTATAGGGACAATCCCCTGGAGCACGCTGGAATTAATTATCTTGCTTGTAGTCACAATGGTGAGGATTCATGGATCAGCCCTTGTGTGGTTTGTACATGTGTCTATTTAGTTACCAGCCCAGTAGAGTGCATCCGCACCTACCCACTTTATCAGCGACTTTGGTTCCAGAAGTATTTTTTCCATTAATTTTTCACATTGGAATTTTTGCTAAAGATATAGATTACTATATATATATATATATATATATATGTCTATTATATCTATAGAAACAATAACTGTTGCACTCTTTACTGCAAATACTGTTGCTTGTACTTGTTTTATACCTCTGAATATTCTCTCATGTCACACTGTAGGTTCCCATTGGCTGTCGTTGCATGTTATAGTTCAGTTTAAGGCTAACGCTGCTGTCAGTGGCCTTCAGTCCTTCATGAAGACATTGTGGTAAGAGAGCATCTGCTAAAAGCATAAATGCAGTTTCTTCAGAGCTATATTTTAAGCAGACAAGCAAATATGATCAACGACACATACACAAAGGGCCATCTCCAGGACGACACGAATACAAAGATTTAGGCACGAAAGCTCTGATGGATTCTCCCTTCTCCTCCTCCATGCTCAGGCAGGTTTCCTTTTCCACAAGGAATTCTTGTGAGGTCTGTCCCTCATTGAAAGCTTACCCACCTCCGCTGATTCGGTACTATCAGATGTTTTGTGATAAGGGCGGATTCTGTGAGCTGGGTATCTCTTCAGTCATTTGAGTTGTGTAAACTTACCTCTGTGGGCCGTTACGCAAGACTTCACATACAGTGCCCTGTCTTGTGTCTGGGCACAGGTGCCAAGCGCTAAACAAGGCTTTTGCGAAGAGGCGGTAGTACAGATGCCAAGACTGACTAATGACTGAATGAATGGAAGAGTCCATTGTTGCAAAAAAATATCTCTTGAAAAGTAAGAATGGGCATTGTTCTCCCATCAGCCTCTGGAATGTGTTAGCGATATCCTGTCATAATCAGATAGATCCACTCGCGCTCGGTTAGTGATGTCATGACAGGCTTTCAGGGATGATTATGTGGTTGTGGGCTTCATTACACATTTTTAGGGAATTTTCCTGACGTTTATTTAGGAGCTCATTAAAATAAGCCAGCTGGATCTCCTTCTCTAGTCATTTGTTGATGCATTGATTGTGTTCTTTAGTGTCAATGAAAATCTCACATAGTTAATGTCAGATGGGTGACTGTTTGTTTTGACTACTGTAGGGTTGCTAGGTGACTCATTTTGTGCGACCTTCCTTTATTTATCAACCCGATCTCATGAGAAAATGTGGTGATTTCGTATGAATTTGAAAATAGGCTTACAACTTTTTATTGTATTTGTTTTAAGTAAGCATGAAGGTCCAACCATAATTGACAGTGGAGCATGAGCGGATCATACAAAAATGGAAGAATGAGATTGTATGAATTCATTTGAAATTTGAAATAGGCATAACACTTCATTTAAAAGACATTTTTAAAGAATAAAGCCCAGCAAAATAAATGAAAATGAAATTTATTGTCATTTTTAGAACGTTTCATGACAAGACAATGAATGAATGAAAAAAAAAAAGAAACAAAATGCAGTTACTGTATATATACAGTACCTGTCAAAAGTCTGGAAACATTACAAGATTTTAATGTTTTTGAAAGAAGGCTGCATTTATTTAATCAAAAATAAAGTAAAAACAGTAATATTGCAAAATATTATTACAAATTAAAATAACTTTTCTATTTGAATATATTTTAAAATGTAATCTATTTCTGTGATGCAAAGTTCAGTGAACAGCATTTAATTGCATTTATTAATTACAATTTTTAAAGCATCCATTAAACAGAAATCTTTTCGTAACATGAATAATTGTCTTCACTGTCACTTTTGATCAGTTTAATGCATCTGTGATAAATAAAAGTATTTATTTCTTTTTTTTAATCTTACCACAGATGTTTGAATGGTATCATTGTTTCCAAAAAAAAAATGTTAAGCAGCAAAAACTGTCTTCAATCAAGAAATGTTTCTTGAGCATCACATACACAGTACTGCATGTAAGTTATGTAATTAAAAAAATACATTAGGGCTACAAGATAATGGCAAAAAACATAATTGTTGATTATTTACCAAAGTTTTAAATGCTATTATTTTCATTTTACAATAAAAATCATATTTTGTGTGGGGCAACTCAATGCCATATTCTTTTTGTAGCTGCACATCCAAAACACTTTAAAAAACACTTTTAAGTACATTTTACTTAGTAGTATGACAATACTACAATCCCATGCTGTTTATTCATTGAACGTTTTTGCAAATAGGAAATTTAGGGGCTTTATAAAGTGACATTGCCAACTACTGGCCTGCATGCATAATTGTTTTTGCAGATTCATGTAAATGTGGATCGTTTTGACAATGTTGTCTTCTGCACGTGGAAAAATGCAAAGGACATTTTTTAGGACATTGTTGTCATCCTTAGTTTCAAATAGAAGCATTTGCTGTGCCGGGAGTAGAGCGGTTGAGGTTTCCAATTAAAGGTACAATATGTAAAATTTTTATATTAAAATATCCAAAAACCACTTGCACAGTGTTATATATTTCGTTCAGCTGTGTACTTACACTATCCTAAATGTTTCCAAGAATTTGTAAATTCAGAGAAATTCACAATTTTAAATAGTGCCCGTCCCTCTTTTGTCACTTGCGCCTGTCATTGACGTAATATCTGCGTTATCCCTGGTTTCCGCTTGTACTGCATAGTAACCATGGCAACAGACATGGACAGCTGTGCAACGTCTAGCAGCACATTGTCGTTGTTTCGTTCCAACATTATGGACCATGGCAAGCAAAATTTGGGACAGAAGGAGAAATAAAAGTTAGATCAATGTCGGCGTGGTTTTTCCGAGATGATGAGAGCTTTGCGACAAACTTTAACTTGACAGAGACGGCGCTCTTGCACGTTATTAGACGAGGTAAGCAAATGTAGGCTAAGATTAATCAATGTTATACAGCTCAACATGACGAAGTGTTAGAATATCATCAGTATGATAATCTAATGTTGATCTAGCTTACTGTTAAGTCTCATACAGTCAACAAACTAATACTAAACATTACAACTTTCTACACACTCAAATGCAGTTTAGTATGATAGTATAACATTAGAGCAAGTGAAACATCGCTGCGTTTCCTCACAGTTTTAATTAGTCAAATAAACTGACCTGTATTAGTATTTCAGCACTTATGAGTAGTTCGGTAGAATGAAATGTCCTCGTTTCTTTATATCCCCGGGACTCGCGTGTCCCACTGATATCTGTCTTTCATTAATAATTGCGACCGCAATTCTCGGCCACACCCTGATTCATACCACAGTCATGTTAAAAACATGCATTCACTCATCCATAAACATTATTTTCCCATAAATATTATTAGATCCATCAGCATGACGACAAGTTCCGTGATTCCATATTCACTGCATCATCAATCTACGCCTTTGTTAATGTTTTGAATTGTGTAGCGACCCCTAGCGGACAAAAAACTACATAGTGTACCTTTAATTCTGCAGCCCTAACACCCATAATCAACTAGTAGCCTATTTGCTGATTGATTAAATTCTATAGAAGTTCATCACATTCAAGTCTTTACTTAATGACAGTAGGCCTTACTGTGTTTTAGTTCCTGTCAAACTCATGTCAAACCCAATTATAGTATAGCACAGCTACAGCAATATTTTATGTCAGTCACATTTCCTCACATGTAATCAGCATCAGCTCGTGTAAATACATATTTGTTTTTTATTTTTATAGTTTATCATCTATTCACCATGTTCTTAATGAATCCTTTTCTTTCTTGTGGAGTTAGTGGTCATAAGTCTCATGCAAAAACATAATCAAAATGCAAATGAAGAGTGAAAACTAATAACCAAAGACAAATATCAAGCGTGTTTGGGGAGCAGAGGGTAGGGGAGGGAGGTTGTCACACACAAATAAATCATATGGAGAAGCCAATAAACCGCTGCAGAACGAGTATGAATGCTGTCTTGTGCCACGAAATATTAGGCTGTGCAAGTAATCCGTACAGACGACGGACGCCTGGAATGCGAAGCGGCATCAATGGCCAACTCGTGTCAAGCCGTCAGCTCCACTGGCCCGAGAGACCGGTGTGTGTGATTGATGAGCGGGAAGCGCAAGGAGACCTGCGCAGAATTAATGTCGCGTGCACTTAAAGTGCGCATGCTCTGATTCGCCGTGATTCCCCCCAAATGCTTGTCCAAAGACATTTTAGCATCTTTTTAAAAAAATATGAAAGTTTTTTTTAAAAATTCTCCCGCTTTGAGGTTTTAAATGTTTACTTTTACCATTAGTTTCTGCTGAAATACAGTGTTACAAACTTAGTCTGTCATATTTAAGATGGGATGTCCTTCAAACAAGCTTTTTGATTTGTTAACCTATTACTTTATTCATGACAATGTAAATGGAAGCATATACCGAGTTAAAGCAGTTCTGTCTTACCCCCTTTCAAACTCTTGTTAGCACCCTTTTTAACCCGTGGAACTATGCTTTTGCTGTGTTAACCCTGAAATGCTGTCCCAAATATGTTACAATACCAAGGTGATTTGTAAATGTAGCCTATAATTGTGAAACATAGTACAAGATGCTTATCCATGGTACAAAAATGTCCCAGTTTTAACAAAGGCATCATGTTACCTCAGTTAAGATTATCTCACGTATGTAGGTTTTCTGTCTTGTGTTGGTGACAACTGGAGGTTCAAAATCAAAACAGAAGTCCCAACATGTTGACTTGATAATTAGAACATATGTATCTGTCCTCAAAATTTGACTTTTCCTCGTTGCAATAACCAACAGACTTGACTTTTGCTATGCATCGTACTGCACGGTAAATGGCTGAAGTTGTTCAAATACTGCAATCTGTGTATATATATTGCAAAGCAAGTTTAGGTGAAGGACTAAACGCAACAAAAAAGCTCCTCACAAGGGAGAGTTTGTGGACGGACATCGTGTATGTTTGCTGTGCAAATGTTAGCTTTAATAATTAAGAGCAACACTTTTCCACAAGCAATTTTTTCCCCCTCTGACATTTTCATAGTCAGTCACCCGTATTTTGACAAATTTCACAATGCAAACTTTTACTAATAATGTGAAATGTTCATGTGGATGCATTCTGCTATACAGTGCTTCTGTATGGCATGTGAGAAAAACTATGTATCTTTAAGTATAAAGAACATATTCCAAGCTGTTATTTTTATGATAATGAAATATCATTTTAGTCTTTTCTTACTTTTACTTTGAAGGAAATCATAGTGACCCTGCGGTACATGCGGGTCAGGTATTCAGGCAAATGAACATTCTGCAGATCATCTCCTTTTGTATTCTTTGAGTTCGGAAAAGTTTGAGGGTGAGTGAATGTAGACGCTATTTTCATTTTTTGCGTAAACTTTTCCTTTCTCATTTTTCCATCTCAAAGATATGTTTCATCCCACAGTGGAACAAGGGATTTCAAAGAGCATCCCTCATCTCTATCACTCTCCTGTTCTCCTTCCATCAGTGAAAGACTCTCCTGAGAGAGCATGACCCAGGCTCCTCACAGATCTGATGAGAGACCTAATAGGTGAGCAAACACACTGATTACCCGAGCCTGCTCTGCTGAGGTTACATGTTTGCGAGTGTTTTTCTGTACCGCATGCCCGTTTGCACAAATATTGCATGTATCTTCTACATGTACATGTCTTGTTACTGAATGATTTTGAGTCATATGCCGGTGTCATTTCATTTGCTTTTTTTCTGCAACAAATATGCACATGTCTTGTAGCCACTCTTAAAAATAAAGATTCTTTATTGGCATTGATGGTTCCATGAAGAACCTTTAACATCCATGAAACCTTTCCATTCCACAAAAGGTTCTTTATTGTGGGGAAAGAAAAGTTATTTAGATATTTAAAATATTTTAATAGCCATTCACTGAAAGGTGCTTTGGGCCACTGAAAGGCCCTCATTTTGGAACATTTATGTTTAAGAGTGACACTTTATTCTTATTCTATGCAGACGTTTATACACATTCGTGATATAGAAACACTTCAAAAGGATTTCTTTTTTAGCCTCCGAGCGAATTCCTGAGCTTCCTCAAGTGTTGCTGATTGTATCTGTGAATGTAAAATAAAACAATAGTCTTTAGAAAATGAAAGCCACAGCACATCCCACACACTGCTTTTATGCAACTGAGTTGATTAAGTGGACACAGCACTGTTGTTTCTACATTTGATATCCCACTTTGCTGATAACAAGATCTTTGAATGTAAAGGTCAGCCTTAAACAAACGAGTCCCTGCCAAAACCAGAGCTACTCACTAGTAAACACTTTATTGTAGACCGTTAAGGATGGTTGAAACCTGCAGAGATATTTTGATCATCTGTAAAGCAGGTCTGAACAAGCACAGAGCATAAAAGAAAGCAAGAAAGGGGGTTTTGCTTCTAAAACATATCAATAAAAACTAATGTATGGCAATCTGCTCAGTGTTCCATTAGATATTTTGTTAAATGTGTCGCCTATGTAGGGAGCTCACTAGGTTTTGGAACAGAACCATATGTTTTAATATACTGCATTAGTCCCGCCCTCATTTTCATCTGCATTGTTTCGCAAATCTGTATGCAAATATTATGATGTCATCACTGCTGTTTCATTTTCAGTGGTGAACATTCAGTCAGAATAAATGAATATTGAAATTTTAAATTAAATTATTCAATTATTAAATATTAACTTATTTTAAGTTAAATTATTCAACTGTGTAAAGTTTATAAAAGTTGGAATGGAGTTTGTATATATTTGTATATATGTATAATAAATCATTTTAAATTTCAAATATAGATATAAAACTATATTTGCTGATGTAAATCCACGAATAATCACTCTGGAAGCTTTCGCTATTTTGGCCCAGACTGAGAAGTCCAGTTTACTCGAGACTAGAATCACTTCCAGAGTCTGATATTAAAATACCATGAAGGGAAAAGACAACCTGTGAAAAAGGCTGTTGAAGCAAACAAGAGTTTGTCATGCATATTCAATCTTCTTTTTTTTCCCAGTGTCATATCCAGCAGAGGGAGAAGGATGCCAAGAGCAAAATCTACCCGGACATCAGAATTTCCCAGAGAGATAATGAGCTTTTTGTGTGAGTAATATTTTAAGGATGAGGGGAAAGACGGACAGAGCAAGAGAGATAGAGAAATATAGAGATAGAAACTGAAACACTGTGAACTATAGTCTTTTGCAAGTTAACATGGACATACTACAAAGAGATGCTTTAGCAGATCTGCCCAAACCCAGTATTATTTTGCTCATTTGAAACACAAAAGGATGAAACCTATTCTAGTAGACCCCAAAACAAAATCAGGACTGTATAAAAGGGCATAATAGGTCTTTAACATTTATTTATTATTTTTATTTATTGATTTATTATTATTATTATTATTATTATTTTGAAGTCCAAAATCTACTTTTCATCTATGTAAAAGTGCAGCTTGGACATTTTTCCAAAAAATCTCCCTTTGTGTTTTACAAAAAAGCAAGTCATACGAGTTTATAACGTCGTGACAGTGAGTTTTTTTGATGATAGAACTTAAATTTGTGGGTGAACTATTCCTTTGATTCTTATCGTTAATTCCCTGCACTAAGTAGTCTCTCTCTCTTTTACTTTGCCATGGTTTCTTTTAGGTCCTCCTCAGACATGGAATGAACAATATTTGCTTTCATTCTGAAATTTTTGTGAGGATTAAAACCTTTAGGACATTTTTTTTTTTCAGGAAGGGTGAAAGGGGCTCCCTTAATCTGGTTCACACAGTCTCTACCTTTGGTGTAGCGCTGCTATGTTTGAGCCAGGTCTGATTGAAGAGGGCAGCGGGTCAAAGGATGGATGGATAGATGGAGGGCAAAAAGGAAGAGAGGACAGGGGAATGGCCAGAGGGGAGGTGTAAAGGGGTGCGTGTGGGGCGTCCCAGGCTAAAGCTTTGAGGATTAACGGGGTGACTTCTCTTCTGGAATGTTCAGCCGACAGCCAAGTTCCTCCCATTCTGTTAGACAGGTGCACGACAGACCCAAAAAATGATAAGAGTGAAAGAAGAAAATTCAATAGGGGAAAATAATGTTACGCACTGATGAGCGCTTCACTAAACATTTCTCTTTCAATAGCTCTCAACCATTTAAAATCAAACAGCTGTTTTGACTGAGCTGATCAGAGCTTTCAGAAACAGAGCGAAACATTAATTTTGTTTAATGATGAAAACTGAGAGATTAAATCTCTCAAAGCTGCTTTATTTTATCTGTCTTTGCCTCAAATATACAATGCTTGAATGAAAACGAGGTCAGTATGATGAACTGTCATTATAGGTGGAAACAACTTGATTATATGCTGTGAGAAGGTACCTACTGTAAGTGTAGTGTTCTGTTAGTAATTATCTGACAAATCATCTGGTTGTCATCATTTGGATACGTACAGTGCCAGAAACTGTAAAGCTATGTTTATTCAACTTTTATGACTCTTAATTGCATGCTTGAAGATTTGAAACACAGTCCCGCTGTACATAATTAATGTGTATTGCATTCTTGCATTGCACTGTGGCTCTAACAATATTAGCACTCAAGTTGGCGATATGTTTCAAATGTTTAGTTACGTAGCTAGCTATAAACACTGGCAGTAACTAACCCACAGAAGACAGTTTATGGTAATGTTAATGTATGATCCTTGTGGAAGTTGTATTGGTACTATTGCATTATGTTCTGTCATATTTCAGACTGTATGTAACACTGTTCGTAAGAATGGGAAGAAGGAGGCGAGAACCGGCAAACGTTAAACGTAACTTTTAATATCCAAAATAAATAAACAAACAACAAAACCAAAGTAAAGTGGCGGCAGTTCCTCACGGAGACTGCCACCCACACAAACATAATAAAAGCACAACATAAAATCCAGGCCTGGTCCTCTCTCGTCCTTCACTGTTGTCACTCCTTTTATGCTTCCGGAGCTCCTCCATGAGAGATACGAGACCGGTGCAGCGCGCAGCTGACGCTCATTATCACTCACGTCACGGGCCTCACGCCATTCTCTCACGGCTCTCGCCCGCCCTGCTCATCACACTGTAAAAAAATACGAAGCACTTTCACATTCTTCCATTGTAGATAAGTGAAGTCTCCAATGTCCAACTATGGCTCTGACATCTTGGAACCCGAGTCTTTGCAGTAGTGAACTTGGAGTTCGAGTCTGCGCAGTAATGAGCGTGAAGTAGAGCCGCGGTTTCGAGGCCCCGCCCACACTCCCACAGAATCGGTTAGTACAATTTACTGCAGAGCAACTCATTATGTTGGTGTGAAATAAACAGTTATGGAAATGTAGAGATTAAAGTTGAAGCTCCAATCTTCTCCCAAAAATGCCGAAAAAAGTCTGTTGGTGCCTCAGTGACTACTTCGCTACTTAGTTTATTTAAAACATGAACGATTGAATTTACATTAACGTGATGATAACTACATGACAGAAATATACATTTTGGAAAATATATGTTTGAAGTGTAATTTGATTGTTTAGTGTAAAGTACATACATTATAAATACATTTCATTACTTCAGTTAGTTGCCAAGGCCATGTGTGTTATTTTCATTAAGTTTAAGTTTAAGCACTAACATTACTAAAACTGAAAATATAAAACTGAAATTCAAAAAATAAATAAATAAATTAATTAATTTAAAAAAAAAAGAAATTATAAAAACAACAAACACACCACGGAATTACTACAACTTAGAAATCTAAAGTTAAAACTGAAAAATATTTATAAAATATTAAAAATATAATTGAAATAAAAAAACTGAAAATAATTTAAAAAATAAAAACCAATTTAAATATTCATATCTCAATCAATAGCAGTAGGTGATGCCATCGTTTTCCTGCAGCTCCAGGGCGATTTATCACATGGAGTTTACTCAGCTCAGGTGACTGACTTAAAATGTTCCCATGAGCAAAGGTGGTAGATTTCAAATTGCATACTTCCTGCACCAACCGAGTAACAGCCATAGAGATGAATCCTAATAGACTTCTTTAGGTATTCCATACCAGCCGACAAAGACCCCAATAACAACATAATGATCAGCATCTGTCCTACTCTATAAATCACCTTGAGTGAACTCTATATGATCCGTAATGTCTTAATACAATCTAGTTATTATGGTAACAAGAACAGAGAGGAAAGGACATTTCTCTGCCCATAATTTAAGGTTGGGAATGCCGTGGCTTGCCTGTGCTTGTGCTAAATTTCAAGCATTGCATTGCAAACAAATAGGAGATAAATTAAGTCACAGTCATGACCTTTTTAGGCAGACAACGTTTTCACAGATGGTTTAGTATTTATACTAATAAAAGAGATCTAGGTATTGCAAGTTAGTTTTTCTTTATTCGATTTCAAGCTCATAAAACAGCTATGGATCGAAGTACTCTTCCAGAATTGCTTTCTTTTTAATCTCAAGGTCTTGGGGAAGATAACAGATTGTTTGGGGGAGCGTTTTCTTGATAAGAAGCCTGTGAAATGGGACTCTTTGTTTTTGGATTCACTTCTTCTTGTGTGAATAGTCCCGTTATCCTGCTGTTTGAGGGAAAAGGAGGGATTAGTGTGAATTTAAACTCATTTCTATTGGGCCATCAGATAGTATTGATGGTTTAATTACTTTCTGTAAATTCCATGAGCAGGTTTGATATCAGAGAAGATGGCCTCAGGTTGATGTGAGTGCAGATCCATCTCGAAATCCATCAACACTTTCTTTGGTCCAAAGGTTCTTATCAGTCGCAGTGTGACATATCTTGATCGGACCAAATAGTTTTCCCTCTGACCCCCAAGGGTCAGCTTTACCTTATCAACTTTAATGTCCACATACACCACTGGAGAAGTTGGAGGCCTCGGGTTATGTGCCGTTTATCTTGGTTGACACTCCCTTGTTTTTATTTTAATCAGTTATAGGGATTCGCAGAAGGTTCACAGTTTTATTTGAAGAAAACCTCCTATGTTTATAAGAGCTTTTTTTCTTACATCAATCGGAGGAGAAGCTCTGCTGGGTGATACCGAACGGGAATGGCTCTCAGCGTGAAGATTGACCCAAATCTCTTCCCACACACCTCTTCACACAGCTGCAATAAACTACAGGTAGGAGTGTTTTACCGCCATGCGCTCTGGATCTCAGGACCACCAAGAAAGACTTTGTTCTTCGTCTGGGAACATAGACACAAACTCTCCCTCTTTTAATTAGAGAACTGCCACACTTTATCAACAAAGATGCTGCTACTAGAGTTGTGTTGTCTATAAACAGTGCTCCTTCAGTCAGTGTGAATAAATGAGTCATCAAAGTCTTCAGGATTCATATTTCAAAGGTGGTTTGGGAAGAGGTGATTCATTATCAGAACAATCCCATTTTTGTTTCAGTTTTCATATTATTTTCCATATTGATAGTAGAGTGAGTCCTAATCTATGTCTAGGGAGCAGAATATCATAGAGACAGTGGAAATTTGGACTTGGGCCATCAAACAACTACCAGCATTCCTATAGCTCAAACAGAGCATGGGGTTAGTAATACCAAGGTCATGGGTTTGATTTCCACAGTGTTATCTTTGTATCATTATGCTATTCTAGTTTATATTATTATTTTGGATTAGTATGTATTTTTTAAAATTGGCAATTTTCTTTTTAGTTTAAATTGAAACATGACTTTGTTGTGGTTTTGTCAGTTTTTTTATTTATTTCAAATGTCTTAGTTTTTCATTTGAATTTCAGTTTTAGTTGAGATATTTTCAGTTTTATGATCTGTAATTTTAGTACTTAATTAAATTAAACAAAAAATAGAAATGTTGCCATGGGAATATATGGAATATTTAAACAGCTGGAATATTTATTTATTGAATTTAACATCTATTTAATGATAAAATTATTTAATTTTATATCTATTTTTTTGTTATTTTAGTTTAGTACACTATTCTATGGAAGCTTGTTTCCACCACTGAATAAAAAAAAAAAAAAAAAAAAAAAAAAAAAGGTAATTGCACATTTTATCTCACAATTGAGATATACAGCTCTGGAAAAAATTAAGAGACCACTGCAAAATTATCAGTTTCTCTGGGTTTACTATTTATAGGTAGGTGTTTGGGTAAAATTTACATTTTTGTTTTATTCTATAAACTACAGACATTTTTCCCAAATTCCAAATAAAAATTTTGTAATTTAGAGCATTTATTTGCCAAAAGCAACAACTGGTCAAAATAACAAAAAATATGCAGTGGTCTCTTATTTTTTTCCAGAGCTGTATTTCTCGCAGTTGCAAGTTTACATCATGGAATTCTGATGTTTTTTCTGAGAATTTTTTTTTTCTGATAAAAAAGTGAGAATTGTGTGATATAAATTCGCAATTACGAGTTATATCACGCTAATGCTAATTCTGAAGATCCGAATTAGAAAGACGAGCATCATTATTGTTCATTTTTAGGGTTAAAGATTAGAACAAACACCTCACACTAAGTTGTCAAACTTTGTTGCACTCTTAAAAATAAAGGTTTCCATAGGGAGTTATCGCAGTGATACCATAGAAGAACCATTTTTGTTCCTATAAAAATAAACTTTCAGTGAACAGTTCTTAAAATAACCATTTTTTGTGAAGAGCATTTTAAAAATCCAAAGAACCATTTTCCACTACAAAGAACCCTTATATGGGTGCATAACTATTGCTATTACTTTTCTACATCATCAAGATAAAGATCTACATTATAGGAGGGGCCAAAGTAGGGACCACAAAATCGCCCCACCACCACCATTCTTCTCCAATCCTTCATTCTCATGCTCCTCTGATCTTGCTCTCCTTCTGGTGTTAAATAAGGTGAGCTGAAGAATTATTAGATCTGCAAAATGCAGAGCAAAGCCACAAATCATATGGCATTAGCGTGAGAACAGACAGCATCTGCCCCAGTAATCTGCCCCCTCTCTCAAAGGGCTACTGTGGCTCCGTCCTCAGAAACCCCTGTGTGTGTATGATGCTGTGTGACTTTTGGACTTGTAGATGCGTTATGTATATGCTATTATAATTCATTTTATAAAGACTAAATCACAAAGATCTCATTCAGAAAAATGTTTTATGCAGCAGATTTTGTGACATCCTTTGAAAGCGGCCATGTGCTCACACAACAAAACACTCATCCTTCATCTCCACATCAGCCACTCCTATCAAAGTCTTAGCGTGGCTTGAAGTTGGTGAGAATGAAAAAAGATTTAAATGAGAAAGAAGAATGTGGAAAGTGTGGGAATGAGGAACAGCGGGGCAGACACAAAGGCCCGCCGTGTGTCGGGAGAACTGACCCGATCCAAGACACACAAAAGAACCACTGCAGAGAGAGCTGGACAAGAGCTGGGCATCAGTTAGCTACTGACACACAACCAGAGAGAGTGGGGTGGGATAAAAAGATGGGTGAGGCTACACACTTAGGCAAAAAAGGTTCAACAGGGCTATACATGTAAGAGTTCTTGACTCGGTTTAAAAAAAACACTTTATCCCAAAACGTTTTTATATAAGGGGAAATGCTTAAATGGTTGCATGATACTTTTTTAATTGAATTATTTCAATTTTTCTTGTGATGAAGTTTGATTATGAGCTGTTTAATTAATCAAATTGACTTAAAAATTAATTAATACAAATTTAATTCAATAAAACTAAATCCATAAAGTGATCCCATGAGGGGAACCCCTAAAAGCTTCCATATATGAAGCTCGTGAAAAACCCTTTATGGTTTTAGAACTTTTTCTTCTAGGACGAGGGTGATTCTTCAACTGTTTCACACCATATGAGAGAATTGGAGATTTGAGTTCGTAAATTAACATTACATTAATGTTTTATGTGTTTTACCGTTATTATCTCCATGCCACAAAAATAAACATAGGCTAAGCAGTTCATATATTTTTTCTATATTTCAAGACTTCTGAAACACTTTTATCAGTCTGAAGTCACTTCCCCCTTGCCAAAGCTCAAAATCTCATTTGTTATTTGATCATTTTCAGCAAAAGTGCCTTTTTAGACACAATGACCAATTACAGTTACAAATTTAAGTGTTCACAAATGATTATTGAGAGCCAGGGAAATATTATCAGTGAATAATGACTTAAAGATTGGTCTGTTCCTCATGCAATATCGTAGGAATTCAGAAGACTTCGAATATAATAGACTTAGAATTTTTTGTCTTTTTTCTTTAATCCTTTTCAGTATACTGAAAATCCCCTTCCACTTCCCATGAATAGAAACAAACATCTCATTTTGTGTTTCATGAGGTTGCCAAAAAATAGTGGTGTGTAGAATTTTTCATTTTGGTTGAACGATTTCTTTATTTGTATGCAATTGTATATTTTGTTATTATATTTAAAGCATATTTTCTAATGTTTTATTTTCTACTAATTAAAAAGCAATAATATCAATAATAGTCTATATTTTATTAATCCTTTACAATTTGTTTTATTTTTCCTTATACACCCTGGAATTGTTCAGACATGGTTTGCAACTTACCAAAGAATGACCCAAGACAGAGACAGGAGCTTGTGACGCACCTGACAGTAACCTGATCTGTGTTGGAGAGAGTCATGCCATTGACTCAGAGGGATGCTGGTTATGTTGACAGAGACACTACGGCATTTTTCCGGTATGTCACAACAAATGGCCGGCCTTAAAAACAGCCACAGGTGTGCTTGTAGGGGTCAGCTGACCTCAAACCTGTTCATACACACACACAGACTACCTTCATCTCACACTGAACTGCTGCATCAGACAGACATAAGTTTATAGGCCTTGACAGACAGACAGACAGACATACTAGGCTCAGATCTACTGGTTAAATAAAATACTTGAAAGCAGATACGCAAAAAATACACCATGTTCAGTTAGTGTTGGAGTATTGTAATACTTGACATACTTGATGCTCATCATTGCTTAGGAGCAATATGCAATATATAGGAAGCGATTGTGCATTCAGTTTATAGCACATATATATATATATATACAATATATATGTATATGTGTGTGTGTGTGTTACATGTTTGGTTTACTTTGTTCATGTTTATAGTTTGTTTTTAGATCAGTCTTCAGTTTCTTAGTCAGCATTCTCCTCATTTACTTGTCTGTATCCTTGGTTACTAATTTGATTAGCGTACTCATTTTAGATGTGTCTTGTCAATTATTTTGTTTAGCTCCCTTTGTTTGCCCTTGTATATATACCCTGTGTTCTCCCTCTGTCTCTGTCGGTTCTCGTTTGCGTTTTTGAAAGATGTGGTTGCATTTCTCCAAGTTCTCCTGTGTTTTATCTCATTAAAGTCTGTTTATTCTGACCCCTTCGTCGTGCGCTTTAGTACCATATAAAATTAATTATTCGATGCATTTAGTTATTTTATTGATAACACTTTACAATAAGGTTCATTATTTAACTACTTTGGTTAACATGAACTAATAATGAGCTGCACTTATACAGCATTTATTAATCTTTGTTAATGTTAATTTCAACATTTACTAATACATTATTAAAATAAAGAGTTGTATTAGTTAATGCACTGTGAACTAACATGAACAAACAATGATCTGCTGTATTTTTATTAATTGACGTAAACAAATATTAATTGTATTGCTCATGGTTAGTTCATGTTAGTTAATACATTAATGTTAACAAATGAACCTTATTGTAAAGTGTTACCATTTTATTATATATATATTAATGTAGGTGAGAATATCAAAATCCCTGTCTTAATATTCAGTCTCTTATCTGTTTTGCTGCAGTGGGAAACACTGGATATAATGGAGGAGCGTAGTAGCTGGGCTTTTTAAAATCCTGAATTTGGCATCTTTGAAGTGTCAATAACTGATCCCCTTCTTTATGTTCACTGCAGTGTTAAAACCAGAGAGTGTGCCTCCTAATCTCACAGATCCAGCACCAGATCTGCTTATCATCATAAATTACACCCAGAGGTAAAAGAATGAGGTCAGTTTGAGGTCACTGATGGAAGTACGGCGCTCTAGCTGAATACAATGTTGTTTACAGAATAATGGTGCATTTACATGTGCATCTCAATTTAGTTGCCAGATGTCATTTAAGATATCAACTTTTAATAAAAAGTGTTTTTCCCCCACTCTTACACACTCTTAAATGAACAAGAATACAAAATATTATAAAAGACTTCTTTATTTCTAATCATCATGAAGCACTTTCAACATTCCATGTGTGGTACAGGACTATGATCTGTAATAATTCCAAGCTCAGGCAGTAGTTGGGATTTGGTATAAAAACTTATAATAATAATAATAATAATAATAAAACAGAGTTGAGGCTTCTAAAAAAATCAGTTTGGATGCATTACAAACTATCCAGAAATTAGTCAAAGAAAAAACAAACAAAATACTGAACAAAAAAAAAAAAAAAGATGGCCTTGACAAATGCAACATGTAATACTTGTACAACTTAGAAAAGTATACTTATTTTAGACTCACAAAGGACACATACATTGTATGTGTTAAATTATTATTATTATTATTTTTGTTGTTTTTGTAAGGACATAAAAATACTAACTACATAATTCACATATTCAGCAGTCTGTTTAAATACCTTATTTTTTCTACAAAGTGAATTTACATTGTTTTAAAGTACAAAGTGCAAAGACTATGGTTTCCGTTGTCGTTTTTGTGGGGGGCTGGAGCGGGAACTATCGCGGCGGCCACTTTAGCCTTGTTTCTTTGAGAGGTTCTGCAAATATAGTCAAATGCTGTTAAAGTCAAAGAATGTGGGAAAATGCCATTAAAGCAATGGCTTGCTGTTGTCATTGTTTAAAATGCAATTGTCCATTTGTATATTGGTAATTGGTTTCAATATTCTGCTTGATAAAAAGGGTGAGAGACAAAGCTGGAATGCATGTTGTGAATGTTAACAGCCACCTACATTAACTCACCAGTTTACTAGATGTTGTGCCTTCACCTGTTTTTGCCCCTAAGGAAAAAGCAATGAGAACCTTTTACAAGCCTGTTCCCCATTACATGACAGAAATACAAGTTGCATTAAAAAAATAGAAACACTCATGGTCAATTAAAACGACCACACAGTCTTTGAACAATCTCTTAGAGCTCATACGCACTATATCTCCATCATCATCCAATTAGAAAATAGTTTGCACATGCTTGCACACAAGAGTTTATTCTGTGAATCCACTTGTAAAACAGGTTCTAATTCTAATTGAGTTTAAAATAAGAAAAAATCATATTAATAGAAATAAGGTCACAATTCTGAAAAAGTAACTTTTATTTCTCAAAATTATAATTCTCAATCATTCTCATAATTTGTTTTCTATAATTATGAGGGGGAAAAAAATTCACAGGCTTTATAAATGGGATCTTGCACAAATTCCGAATGTGCAACTGGACACAACTCTCAAAAATGATCATTGATCAATAGGCGCCTGCATCAGGGAAAGTATGGGGTCAGTGAGTTTTTTATTTTTATTTTTATTTAAAAAATTAATACTTTTGATTCATTAAGGATGCTTTAAATTGATCAAAAGTGAAAGTAAAGACATGTATAATGTTACAAAAGATCTCTATTTCATATAAATGGAGATCTTTGTTTCTATTGGTCAAAGAATCAAGAAAAAAAAATGTATCAGTTTCCACAAAAATATGATCAATTTCAACATTGATAATAAGAAATGATTTTGTTATCAAAAATCAGCATATTAGAATGATTTCTGTGGGACCATGTGACACTGAAGACTAGAGTAATGATGAGGATTCTGCTTTCCCAATACATTACCAATCCAAAATGTGTTTTTAAGTCACTGTGGTAAGCCTATTTTATGTGTTTATATTTCATACGGCATGGTTTTCACTCGAAATTGTGGACATACTTCACTCGCCTATGTGTGTCTCGTCATCAAATCCGTAAATAAGTTGCTCTGGCTACTTTGACGCATGTATGGTGTGGGAATGGCATAGGTTAGTTGTCACAAGTGTCACGAGTGAGAAAAGTTGACATTGAGCACACTTAATCTCGAACCTCCTGGGAATCACCCATTTTAAAAAATGCAGAAATGCAAAAACTCGTAATAAAACCAGAATCAACATTGGCTTGGCTTTTCAGCAATGGCGAGAACTGAAGGTTTTGAAATGTTGAAAAAGCGACGTGAAGAGGGTGTTTTTATTACTCAAAAGGTGAATATGGTATTTTATTGCCATATGTAGCTCTCTAACAGAGTTCATTATAAAGCATCATCTATTGTGAAGGGTCACATTCATTTGCACAGTCACGCAGAGCCAAAGCAAAACCAAAACAAAGTTCTTCTGGAAAATGCATACAGTTTTGTTTTTCAACTGCTAGAGGGCCAAAAGTTACATGGTATATTGTATTTGAAACAAATGTACTGTATTTGAAATTTATTCAGTCTATAATTGTAATACTATTTCACAATAGCAATGCTAATTTAAATTGCATTAAAAAGTGCATTCAACAGAATATCACTTTTGCAAAACCGTTGTGTTTTCCACTACTATTCCAGAATCAAAGATTTCACATCATTCTCTGATGAAGTGTAAACTCTAGTGTGTAGATGCCCATATTTCTTGGTCATCCATGAGGAAACAGTGAGACTCACCCTCTTCCTTAGTGACACCCAGACAGCCCATCAGTTCCTGTAGAGACAGGGCCTTATCGTTGCTGATGTCGCAATACTCCACAAACTTCTTCACACACTTCTTGGGTTTGGATTTCTTACGCAGCAAACGCTTGAATGGTTTAATTTCTTTCTTTCCGATATCGCCACTGGAATTCTTGTCAAGCTGACTGAAATACCAGTGAACAACTCGCTCTTCCAAAGTATGACTAGGGTCTGGTTCCAACATCCTGAATGAAGGAAAAATCACAATGTTTTCACGCACATGGTTTTCTGGTTAAATGTCAGTGAAACTCGCAATGTATTAAAATTTCAAATAAAGTTTTTCTTTTGCTGCCCTTCCAAGGACGTAAATAGCAGCATCAACCCAGCTAATAAAAATATGTTCTAAGAAAGTTTTGTTCCCATTAAGTTATACGTTTTGCTTATGTTTCTTTTAGGTAAACATTATTTCTGAATGTCCTCTGAACGTTCAGTGTCCAGATTTTTTTAAAAAGTTTTAAAAAAGTTTTTCTTGGTTATGTGAACATTAAGGAAGCATTCCATTTCAGCATTTTGCAAACTTACTGTTCTATGTTCTTTATATTCTGAAACTAGTCGAAATATTTTAAAAAAAACTTTAAGAAAAAAAAAAAGATCCATGAATGAAGTACAAATAAGGTTTTTATGTTAATGTTTTGAGAACATTACTAAAAATCAGATCACTTTGCACGATCATTCTATTAATGTTACTTAAAGAACATTGGTTCATAACTTTGAAAGAACCTTGCCAAAACATTAGCCAAAGTTCTGAGATCATTCCCTTTTAGCTGCATGGGAAATATTCCAGTCCGTCAGCTAATGAACTAAGAAAATGTTTGTGCACCACAAATGTTTGTGCAGTTCATTTCATGAACTGGCCCATTACATCTACATTTCTCAATTCTCAGACTCTTGTTTACCTGCCAGCAGAGGCCGGGTCAGTAACTGCATGAACCATGTCCGTGGACAATGCATCCAACACGCTCGTCAGGAATTCTGTCTTCTTCTCCCCAGGACATCCTGAAAAAGAGGGACAGAACAGACCGTGCTCTTTAAAATAACTGCATAGATCTTTGGAATAAATACCAAGTTCTGTCATGAAACTCTAAATGGCACAGGCTGGTGAGTCCTTAATGCAACCTGCTGACAATCACATTAACTACATGGCACACACTGACTGGTTCCTGTTGCATCTGTAGCTAATGAGCTTGCTGCTCAGCATTTACATAGTTGGTCAGTGTTTGCTGTTGCAGTTTGGAGGGTGCTTTCAGAGTTCCTCCGAAACCCTCCACCTTCCCCAGCTCCACCTGTATAGATCTGCTATGGGCATATGCTATTTGTACAGCAGCAGCATGTCTTACATGCTCACAGCAGCTGTCTGTGAATGTATTGACAGTAGCAAGTCTCTGTACTTGCTCTGCAGCAGCAGCAAAATCAGCAGCAGTGTAACAGATCTGTTCCGCCAAGACTAAACACCCATTGCCGTGATCTTCTGAGAGTTATTATAGAACTACATATTTTGAATTAACTTTTCCTTTATATTGTACTTCACTTTCAATGGCAAAATTGTCCTATATTTTCTTTCTTCATTGGATTTTAGTGTCGTTATGCAGCTGTTTGCTAAAATCCCATGGGAGAAAGATTAAAAGCGAGCAAAGCTTCCTTTCATGTGACATTTACCTTCAGGTTATCAGTATAAAGAGCTATGAAACCTCATAAACGGCTGTTGTGAATGAATTACCTCATACTCTCAGTAACTCTGCTGCTCTGGTCCTAATTATTGAACTATATGTTATTTTTTCACAACAACTCAGTGAGCATTTCTGTCATTATTCAATTTATCCTGGTTTCCACAAAAATATTAATCAGCAAAATTGTTTTCAACAACACTGATATTAAGAAATTACTTGCGCACAAAATCAACATGATTGAAGATATCCGATGGTGTATGGTTCTGCTAGCATATCATGCTCCTCTTACTAGTTGCTATTTTGGATACTGGTGCCATAGGTGGCCCAATAAACATTGGGAAGATGTAAAGCTGACAGACGTTTCTCTGTTTTTACACTAACTGAACTTAAAGATGGTGGAGAGTAGGAGAGTAAAACTATGTTACAGCTTCAGAGATTCTTTGCCGCCCTGTCATAAAAATCAGACCTCCCCTATCCTGTCTGAGGAAGATGGCAGCTGCCAATCAAACAGAGGATTTAGGTTTATGGTCACAGATAATAGTATGCTGTGTGTGGGAACTGTGGTCTGTGGATGTTTAGGTGCAACCCACAAATATCACAATTCACCACAAAAATGAGAAATTATATTTTGCATACTAAAAATGAAGCCTATTTTTTAGGATTTTATTGGATTGTGGTATTATTTTCATGGCAGTTAAATTTTTTTTTAATTAAATCTGGTGAACAATAAGTTTTTTTTTCATTATTATTATTTCAGCTAATGTGTCCATCTAATTTCAGTAGCTTGTGTTATATGCACATGTATATTGGCCAACCTTCTCAGTATTGGCTGTTGAAAAACCAAGGGAGTTTAACACACTCCTACGCCTTCTTTCTCATACCCATTTGTCTGTTCAAATAAAGAAAGGGAAAGTGGGTGTGCACATGTGTGTGTGCATTTGTCTTCACATGCTGGGTTGTTTATTGTCAAGCCCAGGGGCAACAGATTCTCTGGTGTAAGAGGTCATTGTGAACAGGTGTGTGTGAGTGTTCAGGTAAACAGTGCTCAAACAAGAGACAAGACAAAAAAATGACATTTAAATGTGTGCCAGTTTACAAGAAGAGCGCAGAATGCTGACAGTTTGTGAGTGAGTGTCATGCAGAAGATCTGCGTGAGTTCACTCCTCACTGAGACCAGACACAGTAAAATATCCGTCCCACCTGTTCATACCAGGGACTGCATTCTTCTCGCTTTTTCAATAAAAACCACATAATGTTTAGTGTAGTCTAGACGCTTAATAACAAACATTTCTGACCTTTTCTTTTTGCTCTTGGAATTTTACATTAATCAGAAAACATCATTTTTAATATGTTTCCAGGTTCAGTTTTAGTATAAATTTATTCAGTTTTTAGTGAGCTGCATTGCTTGAGTTATGAGAGAAAATACAGCCTAAAATGTCTTATTAAGGGTGGCACAATTTGGGCGAAAAAGAAATCTAGCAATTATTTAAACAAATATATTGATATGATACCTATAAATATATTTATATTTGCTAGGCAATTCAGTAGATTAATGCAAGGATGACATATTTTGTAGACCAAAACCCAGACATGAGTTTACATTTTCAAATATACAACTCTCAGAATATCAAAATCAACCGTGGGTGGTAGATCCTTTTCCTATTTGGCACCTAAACTTTGGAACAATCTTCCTAGCATTGTTCGGGTCAGTTTAAATCTAAACTAAAAACGCATCTCTTTAACTTGGCGTAACACATTATCAATTTATGTTTTCATATCCGTTAAAGGATTGTTAGGCTGCATAGATCAGGTCTGCCGGAACCGGGAGCACTTCCTACAACACCGGATGTACTCGTTACATCAGAAGAAGAATGCCGTCTACAGTAATATTAGTCTCGATGCTTATCCCAAGGTTTACCGTAATCAGCCAGATCCGGGCCATATCCAGGTCAGATGGAGGACCATCTGGAGGATACACGACTACAACACAGCCCTGAAGTGTCAGCAGAGACTGTGTCAACTAGATATTCCCTTGTGAAGACCTTACCAACACAACAGCCAGTGGCACAGATCCCCAACAAATCGTCCCATACCAGCGTGATGAATACGATCTTCAACTACTGGAATGGGACTGGAATAAATATTTTGACTGTTGCGACCCCAAATCGGGCTCATGATCTATAACTGAATCAATCAAGCACTGTTCGCTGTTGGCCAGAGGAGAACAGCAGTACCCCACCGACCGAGCCTGGTTTCTCCCAAGGTTTTCTTCACCATTTTTGACACCTGTTGGAGTTTTGGTTCCTTGCCGCTGTCGCCTTTGGCTTGCTTAGTTGGGGACACTTGACTTGATATTCAACAATGTTTTTGATCTGCATGAATTGACACCATTGTATGCGAACTGAACTGAGCTAGACGATTACATCACTGTTTTCTCCAGTGCTGATATATAGATAAATTAACTAAATTAATAACTATTGATGTTTACAACGGAATGAATCAATCACTGAATTTATTTAAGCTGGACAATGACACAATTTTTTACTGCTGTGCAGCCAAAAGTTATTTGCCAATTATTACTGTAAAGCTGCTTTGACACAATTTGCATTGTAAAAAAAGCGCTATATACTAAAGGTGACTTGACTTGACATTTTAGCAGTTCTTATCCTAAAGTCAACGGGTTTTTGAATGGGTTTTTGGTTAAATGCTTGAAATAAGGTCTCAAGCTCAAGATGTTTTCACATTTTATTCCACGACATAAAATACATCAGTAATATATTTTACTTGACTTAGTGTCTTAAAATAGCAGTTGCTAACAAGTGTCTAAATGGCACTACAGATGTTGTCGGGCATTAATCATCAGCCAAATAGGAAAACTCTACTGACTCGCCCACTTTCACAACCCCATTGTGTTTAAAATCGTGACAATTCTAACTGAAAATTTCAGGGAAATTTTTTTAAGTATAGACTGAAAGAGTATAGCTTAGTGATGGCGACGTCGACAGTCGTGTGACCATGATGTAGTTGCCTAATTTTTTAGCTTTTTTCTTCTGGTAATTGTATTGAGGCTTCAAAATTCATAAAAGTTGTTCATTTGTGAAGATTATCATGATGAACAAAACATGTAAGAATCATTAACTTGTTGATTGGCACAGAGCTTATTTTCAGTGGAAAAATCCTATTGGGTTTTAGTTGAGGGAACCAATATATAAATATATGTTATATAAAATGTCCTTTATATATCACCTGATTAAAATGCTGAGTGAGAAATCACTGAGTAAGCCCATCCAGATCCTGCATTTTACAACATTTCAGCATTACCCAGAATCCCACAGCTGGTGGATCTTACATAAAAACTCTCAAGTTGCAACAAAATCATGAGAATTGTGGTATTGGCAGTGGATTGTGGACGTTTAGCTGCCAGCAGCCGCCGGCCCCCATCGTCCCCCCTTTCCACACCACAATTAACCAGCCGTGACCAGAGAGCTGCTCACACAACAGCACCTGTACACATGCTGCTGGCAGCCTGAACGTCCACACACACACCTGAGGAACAGAGGATTATTTGTTAACGTATTGAGATATTAGAATGTTTAACAACACGCACAATGACAAAGCTAGTCTAGTAGTAAAGATTAAAACCAGCAATTAATCTACATCTCAGATATACTAAGCTCGGTCAATTCTACTATACCGTGCAGACTCATATTGCCATCATATAAGTGGGATACAACATTATTCAAAACAATTTTTGAATTAAATTAAAATTAATTGAACATTTTTTACTAACTATTTATTATGAAATACTCAATTGTTAAATTTCCATACGGAAATCATGTGAGACGCTTCTGGGAGGGAATTAAACCAAATTATTTTGAAGACAGACTTTGCCTCAGGCATTTCAGAATAACTAAAACAACATTTGAGATGCTATGCAATGAAATTATCCAATCGCATCCTCTGTTGAGGCAAAGTCACCTGGGTTTTTTGTTGTGCATCGAGGTAAATGTGTTTTCATCTTGTTTTACATGCATGTCTTCTTATCGGATAAAAAATGTACCCACCTCAATTGAATACGTTTTTATGCTCATTTTTAGAATTTGTGTGCATCTTAGCGTTTCCATCCAGTATGCATGCATTATCCCAAAATTCGCATAAAAATAGGCATATGAAACAGTCCAAATTTGTTTCTTCAGTCGTGCTTTTCTCTAATCAAAATGTATTTTTCATCATTTTATAATTTTTTACATCCTGGTAGACTTTTGTAATATCCCTTCACTCTTTTCTGACATCATCACCCAGGAAGTGACATCATATTGGAGGACAAACGTAAGTGAATTAACAATGGATTTGATTAATTCTGTGATGTTTTGTGGTGTTAGTTGGTTTGTGTCTATATGTTCCATCCTGTCTGATGAAATTACATAAATCAGTATAATAATTTAAGAATAATAATGAACTTTTCATTTTACCTTTGAAGACATTCCCAGAGGGAGGTGTTGTTCGATTCCAAAAGCTCACATAGACACATTAGTAACACATACATTCTCACACCTCATACTGTTTCAAAAGCCTATTTCACGACTTAATCTTAATTAAAATGTGAAGATAATCCTATTAGTCAAAGTCTGGCCGGGGTTATTCAAGAATTTGTTATCTGGGACTGAAACAAAGCACAAAAGCATTTCTCATGTACTTACACTAACAAAAAAGTACCATGGCATTTCCATGGTATTCTTAGAAGTACCATGTGCTGTAAATACCATGGCACATTATAATGGCAATCATTCTGCATCATTGTAGATATTAAAATGCAACAGTATTAGTCCATCTGATCCCAGGTTGGTAACACCACAGTACAATTTTATAAGGGTGGGTATTAGGCCTGAGACTCCAAACTTTTGAAATGTAGTATATTGTCAACAAGATATTCAATCTATAAATGTTCAATATACCACACAGTCCCCATACAGAGATCTAGTCAAATCTAATCAACAAACTAATTCATGCTGAAAATGGAAGTCACTCCCTCGTTTCCTTTTTGCAGTTTTTTATCTTTGCCCTCCACTCCTTTTTCCTCTGTTCTTCATCACAGCCACTCCCCCACACTCATCCCTCCTTGTCATCCTCCTAGGCTCGTGCTATCTATTGTAATCTATCTTTTCTACCTCCCCTCACCACAGCGGGATGATCTGTTAACATCTGTCGTCTTTGCGGACCGCAGGGTCGTGGGAAACCAGGAGATGGTTTAGATGTCACACACATACCTGTGCACACTTGAGCTCACATGCAAACACAAACATATAGATACACATACAGACACTTCTTGTGTTTTATGTTTACATGCATTTTTCCTAAATGAATAAGTATGAAAATTTAGATTTAACACAAACTGGTAGTGCACCTATTAAATAACACCTAATGTATTAAATTTAAATTTTTTGACATTTATTTCCTTTAGGTCCTCGTATAATATTAGTAAAGTTGTTTGGTAAAAATGTGTTGTTTCTCATTCGTTGCAGCTTTGATTTTATAAATTGTCCTCTTGATAGTTTCAAGTTGTGAAGTATCTCGCTCTCATAGCAAACCTTGCACAATATTTTCACATCTGTTTAGAAGCACACAGTTAAGCTCACCCTGCAGATGTCTGCTCCTGTAATGGTCCTTTGGTTTGTTTGGATGGGCTCTGGCGTTTCCGTCACATTTTGGTTGTTCGAATCTACAGCGTGCGAGAGAGAGAGAGAAACAGCGAAACACAAAACATTATTGTTTACACAGAGACCAGTCCAACAGCTAAAATATTCCACCAATGCTGAGAAAAATGTCCAGATTTTTTGTTTTTGTTTTAAATAACAAGGAGACAAGATAATAATATTGAATGAGTAAAGAGTTGAGGTTATCCGTTACTATACCTATCTATCTATCTATCTATCTATCTATCTATCTATCTATCTATCTATCTATCTATCTATCTATCTATCTATCTATCTATCCTGTTTATAAAGTACTACAACTGTGCACTGTGCAAAAGCTTTAGGCACATTAGAATATTCACAAAAAATATTTACATCTTTTGCTTTAGTGTGTCATGAAAATATCATGTTAAATTTCTAAGCTTTCATTTTGCCATTAATTGTAATAATCCGGAGATATTTTTGCATCCACAATGAGACTGACAACAGTCAATGCTCCACACTGAGATCTGATCTCCACATCATGAAGAAACAGACAAAACTGAGACAGACTAAATCCAGAAGAACTGCGGCAACGTCCTTAAGATGCTTATAAAGATAAAAATAACTGGCTTAAAACCACTTTGCCATAGTATTATGTAAAAATTAGAAACTGTCCAGGCGTTCGGTACATTTAAAAGCAAGTGTGCAGGGTCATCATTCACTGTTTCTGACTAAATATTGCTGTTGAAGAATTTTTGATCACTTTATCTTCTCACAGATGCAATGCAGTCACTAGAAGTTCAGCTGAAGATGCTGGAAACACAAGAATGGAGTGAGAGAAAAGTGGACAAGTGAGTAAAAGAAAAAGTAAGTAAGTAGTGTAAGACAAGAGAAACATTCATGGCCCCATTAGGAGAGTAAATGTGCTCCAATCACTGCCAGGCGACCTGCCCCCAGAACAGAGAAAGAGAGAGAGGAGGATGATGGGAAGGTAGCACTTCCATGCGTGCTCTAATGCGCTGTCTGGCACATTGCCTGAGGCTTTGTTAACTCAATACCACATTTGGCGATGGTCAGAAATCCACAGCATCACTCCATTACACTCCTGCAGCTCATTAAAGGTGCCCCTGAATACAGCGGGTGTCACTGACCCCTGACAAACTCGCTCACAATGTTTTGTCATTCTGCCAGGTTTCTTGATCAGATTTGAGCTGGTTGTGGAACCAGCCTGTTACAGTAAATCGAAATGATTTGATGCTATATTTAACATCAAGGATGCTGTTCTTATCAAGTTGCTCTGGAAATGTTAAAAGAGACTGAATAAGATCAGGCCAAGTATTGGCCCCTGAGAGACTCCAAAGCTCAATTTTGTACCCCATAGTAAGTCAAATAAAGAGACCTGCCCCGGGTGTATATTAGATGTACTGTAGGAGAAAGTCGACTGGCACTTACCATTTTAAAAGCCAAGTGGTGGGTTTTTCCTTTCAATAGAGACAAACTACTTAAGTTGTATTTTGGCAACTAAATAAGGACGGATTTGTTTCTTTGAGGCGCCAGAGGTATTTTAAATTGTTTAAAATAACATTTTGTTAAAGCTTTGTGAAAGAGACATGCTGAAATAACATCCTAGCAGGTGTATTGGAGAAATTTCCAACTGATTTTTATGTAAAAAGTGGATCTCTGCGCTAAAATGGCATACGCATATTTTTTTTTATGCAAAGTTCATTACCTTGTGGATGTGCCAGGTATCGGCCGTCCGGTGTCCACCAGCACGCACCAGCAGTACCCGGTGGAGGGATGGCACTGGACGGGTTTGTAGAGGCCACCCTGGGCACAGTCAGGTACAAAAACCGCTTCGTTTTTATGTTGTCTTGCTTCTTCCTGTGCCGACAGCTGCTCCTGATCACACGAGGTTGCTGAGGTAAAGGGAGACAGAAGAAAGGAGTGAAATACCGCAAGAGACACAATTTGAGTGAGTAAGTGTCAGTGTTCTCTGTGGTGAAGAGAGGCCAAGCATCTGTGTTGCTGTACAATGAAAGTAGACAGTGACCAGGAACTGTCAAGCTCCAAAAAAAACCACCTTAAAACTTCCATAATAGAAATACATGCGACTAATGCATGCCTTTTGTATAGCTTGTGAGCAACAGAACGAAACGGAACAGCTCCAATCTAAAATAAACATACAAAAATCCAGTGTTAGACTAATATCTTGTCTACTAATATGTTTGATTATTCCATGATTATATCCGTCACTGCCTGTGATATCCTGTGCATGTGTTTGGGCTGGATAAAAGAACATATTGGTTAATTTATTGTGAAAAGAATTAATAATGAAATAAAATGTAATTATATTTAAATTGATATAGTTTAATCACATTTGAATTAAATTCATAATATTTAATTGGCAGTTGAATGAATGAATTAACTATAAAATATATAATTATTTTTAATCTTATGAATTCAGTGCTTAGTAATAAAGTATTTAATAAATAATATTTATTAAATATGATATAACATGCAGAACTGTCGCAAGGGATGTGCCCCACACAGGGCCTCATGTCCAAGTAAAGTGACAGCTGCTTATAGTTCATGTTTTTGTCCTTCGAAATACCATAGCCTAATACTATCGCAGTAAAAAGACGTAGCTAAAAGTGAGACTGTGTATCATGACTGTATTATTCTGCTTGTTAAACATGTATTATGCAGTAACTTGCGATATTGCTTTGACCGTGAGTCATGCGCATGCGTGTCAAGTTCGTAGAGAGCTTGAATCAGTCCATTTTAAATTCTGATTTTAACCGCATCTGAAATGGGTCAAACCATAGATGTTACTCTATTTAGACATTTTTTTCAATCTGAAAAAACTAATTGTCAGACATGTTCACAGAGGAAAACAACTGAAAAACAGCGCTTGTTGTTCTCTCGATACTGTATGTTTGTTTTACTGACTGAGAAATCGCTTCAGAAGATTCAGTGAGAGAGCAGACCAAACGCGAGTGGATTCAGACCGTAAACGCTTGATGTTAATGATTTAGAACATAATGTAAGCGTCAAAATATATGTGCGCAGTTCAGTTACATGCTAAACTGAATATATGAAGCGAAGCAAACTTATTTTTTAAATATTCACAACATAAACTACAAATTGTTCGTCGCTACTACATTTAGAGACCCCCATTATTACTCTAGAACATCCGGGCCTCACATTTCAAATTCGCACATGGCATCGGCTCGCTTGCTCGCCTGATCCCATGATTCTATGCAGGTTTCAGCTGGGTAAAACAATCAATTCTGACAGATGTTAAAAGAATTAATAATAAATTTAAATGAGTTCAATTCAATTGAAAGTAATTTAGTGTAATTACATTCAAATTAAACAAATTATTCCATTCCTTTTTTCAACTTATGGTTCTTTTTTATTTTATACTGAGAAATAAGAATTGTATTCATTAAATATGAAATCCCATTATTATGTGCATGTGATTCAGCTGGTTAAAAGAGTGTAATGCTCTCTGATGTTGTAAGAAATTTAATTGGCAGTTAATAATAATAACTTATGATTCCACTGATAAATAACCATTATATTCATGAAATAATCATAGTTATCTCTAAAGTTCATTTGACATAACATTATGGTGCCTGCATGTAAGAACGTTTTCTGTGACTGACTGGATTTTGATGCCTCAGCCATGGAGAGATGGATGGACAACATGTTGGAGGGGGTAAGAGAAGAAAATACAGTTAAAGTGAGAGCTTGTGCTTTATGGGGGGGGGGGGGTTGCCTGCGGGAATGTTTATAACATTAAGAAGTTAATGTCTGCATGGGATCTCCTGCGACCAGCATAAATATTTACACGTTGTGTCTGTGTGCCTGTGTTTGCAATGCCTTTGAATGAAGACAGTGACCTTGGGCAGAGAATCGCTGCATAAAACACATTGTTTTGGGAAAACAGTGGCATCTTAATGCTTTATTTCAATCCTGAGCATGAGCTTAGCCATGAAGCTCAGATATACGCACACAACGACAGCTTGAAACACATGAATGTTCCATATGGATCACAACCTTTCAGCTGTGAGATTTCTCTGCATCAGGAACCAATCATCTCATGTGCCACAACACAGCTCTCCAGCAACGCTTTGAGCCGCCTCATCTAATGCAAGCAAGATTATGTGAGTTAAAAAAAAAAGAAAGAAAGAAAGATAAAAAGGAAATGAGGGAGAGTGTATTTAGTTCAAAAGTCAAAGGGGTGCTAAGGTGGTGTGACTGGTTGCCAGGGCATAGCCTATATGATATGTGGTTTCTAAGGTATTCATAGTGTTTTTAGTGTGTTGCTAGGGTGTTCTGGGTAGTTATCAGGGTTTCGGGCTGTTTTTGTTTTGAGTGATTTTTAATGCGTTGCTAGGCTGTTTGGGGTGACTGTCTGTAGGTGTTTGCCGGGGTGTTGCTATGTGGCTGCTAAGGTGTTTTGAGTGGTTTTAAATGTGCATTTGCTAAGGTGTTTGGTGGGGTGTTTTACGTGGTTACCAGTAGGGCTGCATGATTAATTGAAATAAAACCAAAATTTCAATATGACTCAGTGTGAAGGATGCAATGTAATTAAATGAATGTACGCACAGAGTGAGGCATGGCACTGTTATTTTACACAATGGTTTAATTTTAAGAAATTAAGATAGCCTCAAATATTAGTACTGTAAAATAAAATTATTATTATTTTTTTCTTAAATGTTTATTTTACAGTGAAATAGAACTATTTCCAATTTTTTTAATATTTTTTTGTAATAATGATCATAATAAAACTAACATATTATAGTCATACTGATTTATGATATCAAATTGCACAAATTGTGCTGCTATACAAACAAGCAAAGCAAACCTTTTTAATCACATTTTAAATTGCAATTGCAATTTTTATCAGAAAAATAAAAAGTTTTTACCCTAAATTGAGCAGACCTAGTGTACCTAGGTGTTGCTATGATGTTGCTAAGCTGATCTGACTGGTATTTAGTGCATTTTCCACGGTTCTGTATTCTCTTGCCCACATCCTTTTATAGTTATCCTCTCTCTCTTTCTTTGTGGTGTTGTCAGGTGTTTGGTTTCATGTGAGCATTGTTTTAGTTTTTTTTTAACCTAGAGACATCTTTTCTTTGTCTCTGTCTTTCTTTCAGTTGTATTCTGAGCTTCTCTGAATAGTGATAATCACCCTTTAGACCTCAACGAATCAGCCATAATCAAAACCATCAGCGTTCACTGCACTTCACTGACATTTTATTGATTGTAAATCAAGAAAACTTTACAATCAAGCTATTCAAGCACACACTGACACACACAAACGGGTCGAGCTCTGTAATAATGTCATCAGAATTAGATCTGTTATTGAGTTCATGTCGTCATTTTTTCCCAGATGGGTTTTAATGCCATCTCTGATTCCTTCATTAGATCAACATGTCAGGCAATGGCTGAGTGCCACACTGAGCTGGATCTTCACGTGTGTGTGTGTGTGTGTATTTCCTACATTATGGGGATATATGTTACGTACATATATAAAGCTAAGTTAAAATATTAATAAATACTATAACAGTATGTAAATAATACTAAAAATAACACTGTCACAGACAGTTTCCTGCTTGTCAGATTCTGTCTCAATTTTTCCAAGATCAGATGATCTTAGCTATCCATATTATTAATAATCCATATTGTTGGCTATCTATAATGTTATAGTCCTATAGACCGTACGTAGCCCCGCCCCTTTTCAGCGCTGCACTTGTGTTCTGTCTTCCAGTTTGTATTTCCACAGCCTGAAGTTAAGATCTCACGGATTTATGAATGAACCGATCATTTTAAAATCTACTGACATTTGTACGTGTACTGTACTTGCAAAGTTACTTAGAATGTTTGTCATGTTTTTTTGTCATGTTAATTACAGTAAGTCATCATTAGAGAAGAAAACCACAAATCGCATCTCTTTAATTGCTCAATTGTTTTCCTTAGACAGCAGTAAGATTAAATGAAGACTTCTGCTTAAGTGCCTTGCTTCTCAGAAATCTCTCTTGAGAAAAACATCCCCTTAATCTCACGTCTTCTTTAGAGTTTCAAAAGAGATCTCAAAAATGTCTCAAATTCCAAGATACAAAAGTCTGCCAAAAGGATAGAGATCTGAACATTTCTCATCAAATTCTTTCATCTTCAAGATATCTGATCTATACTATATTAGTTATGAACTGCTATAATCATTCTGTCTCATTTGTCTATTTTTGTTGTTTTAGGAGAAACATCAAGAAAGTAAACTGCAAAGTCCACTGATGTCTCTGAGCTAAGTAAAGCCGGGTTCACACTGTACAATTTTGGCCAAGATTTGGCGGTCCGAGACAATTTTTGTAAATCTTAAAAGATTCCTGGGATCTTATAGGCCAAAATCTAAAGTCTTTGATCATTATTTTGACATGTTCACCAACAGCCAATTAATGACCATTTGACCTATTTTTACCCATTTTGACCAAATTTTTAAATTCTGGAAGTGTCTGAAGATTTGACAGTCGTGCAGTGTGGCTTCTCCTACAACAACTGTCAAATCGAAAACCAATAGGAGCGCAGAACCTGATGACGCAATTATTGAGACAACAACTTGCTCCACATACATCGTCTTCATTTTTTTCTAAGTTTTCTTTTCGAGGAAAGCCATGATAAGATAATCTAGAGATTGGTTTTGTTTGCTAGCCACCAATTCTGCCCTGCATGTAAATGCAGCTAACGTCACTGAAAATGTCACAGATTTATGATGTAAAACTTCATGTGAGTCTTCATGCATGTGTCCGGTTTTAACGCGTCTTGACTGCCATACAGTCTGACTTTAGTGACAACTGAGATCCCACAGTGTGAAATGGCTTACAGCGCGGATCATGTCCGAACAGTCTGAAAAGCAGCAGTCGTAAAGGACTATTATAAATCGTACAGAGTGCAACCTCTCTCTCTATATTTTTGCTTTTGAACTATAAATAAGAATGTTTCAGATGTTACGATTTTCTGTCTTTCCCCTAAATACCAAAACCAATTCAGCTCAGTTAGCATTTTGTGTTGAAAAGTGATAGCAGATGTTTGTCGGTAACTCACATGGTATTCTGGTCTTGTTTTGTCGGCTGCGGACCTGTTCTGTCCAGAGTGTAGGGTACTGAGAGATGATGTCTAAAACACACACACACAAATGCACAAAACATTAGTTCTGTTCCAATCTCTACACTCTTAGGAAAAAATGGTTCAATAGGGTTCCCAGCTCAATTTTAAAGAACGCTTTTTGCCAAAAAGGTTCTATATAACGAGAAATGTCTTAAATGATTGCATAATACTTTCATGTTTAACAGGTTATTTCAATTTTTTTTATAATGATAAAGTATGTTAATGAGCTGTTGATCCCATGATGGGAACCCCTAAAAGATTCTATATAGCCTATAAAATGCCTGACAGAACCTTTTTTCTAAGAGTGTATGAACGCTTGACTTAAACGGTATTTAAAGGCATCAGCGGCACTCACCTTCCTCGTCAGTGGTTGGCTGGGGCTCCACTACTAAAAACCTTGAAGGATCTGCGTTTAGAATGGAGAAGATTTGCAAGGAAACTACAATTACGAGTGTCAGTTGACAGTCACAACACATGAGCCATGACGCATTTGCACATTGCCCGGCCAGGACAGATTAGAGAGATGGAGAAACAGAATAAAACAGAGAAGAAAGACAAACTGAAGAACACAAAGGGCTACATACAGAGAGATAAAGGAAGGAGGTTTAGTGGTTATAACTGACTCGCTGAAAGAAAAACACAGTTCAAACATTTAATCTCTTTGCTTGTCACCATGAAACTCCTTTATAAAAGCAAAAAGCAGTGCGCTTTAAATATGGAATTCTGTAAATGCTCAAAGGTGTTAAATATATGCAAACCGCACCCAAAATGAAAACTCCAAAAACCAAATATGAGTAAAAATTCACTGGAGTGAGCAAAAAAAAAGTTACGCTCTAGTTTGCCAGTAACTTTAGAATGACCTGCAACATGATACATGGCTTTTTAACAAATGTGCTTTGAAAAATTGTTTATCTAGGAAGCATTTTCCCCGTAAGAAATTTTGTGGCGATATATCCTCACATTAAGCCATCAAAACTGAAATATGAAGATCAAATTTTGTGACGTAATGTTTTTGTGACTGGTGTGCTTTCACTGTGAGATGGAGACTTGCTTGTACAGTATATGATGCTGTAAGTTCATTACTTCAGGACATCGTTTTATTTATTAGGAAAATGAGATACAACAATATATGAAATAATAATGACAATATTATATTTTTAAATAAATAATAATGCAAAACACATTTTCATGACTGGTAAGAAATATTTATGGCTGGTCAGTTGTGGCAAAACATTTATGTTGGACATTGTATGCAGAAATAAACCCCATTCCCTCTAAAATAAATTTAATTTACCCTTTTAATTTGTTTTGTTTTATTTTGTTCAGACTTTAACGATCTGGACAACAGGCATGCAGAAAAACATGCTCACAAACAAAGTGGACGTATCAGACAGGGATGAATGAAGACTGCTAGATGCTTTGCCACAGGAATCTAAAATGCTGAAAGCCGCAGGTGTGGTTAGCCTCAGCAGGGTCACCATTAACTCATCAGAGGCCAGAAGACAAACTGCCCCTTCTCTCTTTTGGTGTGTGTTTCTCTACTAGCATCCTTGAGAAACGGTTGGGGAACTTGGGGAACAGCCACTGTCAGCACTCTGATGAAGTGATAAAGTATTACGACATCTGACCCTGTCATTTATATGACTCTAAAATTTAAGTGTTAAGTGTTAAGCTCAACACATCAATGATATTCTATGTTTGTGTGGCTTTTTGCCTTTTATTTCATAGGACGGCCCAGCAGTTACAGGAAATGGTGGGAAGAAGGAGAAGGCGTGGGATCGGGAAATGACCCAAGAAACGAAACCAGGTCAACATTGTGCTATGTGCACTACTGACCTGGCCGCACCTCTGACAATAGATCTGTTCCGAAACCTACTGAGCTGCCTTATGTGGTTACGATATAAAGGCT
>CM076078.1:8432500-8505000 GCA_038088235.1 Zacco platypus | reverse complement strand
GTTTGACCTTTGACCTCTACGGGTACTGCCCCTCCTCTCATACAAATGACCACCGATCTCTCACAGATATGAATGCACCACTGTACATTTATTTTTACATGGGCAAGATCCACATCAAGATCTTACCACAAATTTCCAAAAAAGACACAAGCTAATTTCTTTTTTTCTTTTTTTTAATTTAGTATTTAGTGAAAATGCACCAGTCAATGTATATTTTTGTATACTGCTATGTTTTTCCTATTTAATTCCCAGTCCAAATATAGTGATTTATAGACAACATAAAATGGCATTTGCGATCAACAGGGAAAAATACACTGTGGAGTTTGTATTGGCCCATCAGGTTTTCATTGGAGAGTGAATGTTATGCTATGATTTTTTTCCTTGCCTATGTGGTCTTGATTAGATCATTTTTTATATAAAGTGTATATTATTATTATTTAATATTTGATTAATTGTTTTATAAACTTTTTTTTTTCTAACTTAGGCTGAAGCGATACGGAAAATAAGGAGCAAAGCTGATCTATACCAACAGTCTGCATTAATCGTGTCGCCACACTTCAGGTAGGTTTGTTGTTTCAAATAGCTGTTAGTGTGAATGCCTCTTAAGAGTACAATTCGAAACATCATCGAGGATAATGTGTTGTACTCTGTAAAATCCCACTCTGTCTCGTCAAAGAATCATTTATCCTTGGATGGATTTAACCCTGCTTGCTTCGACCCTGCCCCACAAAGGGCATCAGGCCAACCAGCAGCAGCTCACGAACTCTGACCTTTGCATGGCCCTCGGATAACCTCCAGCTGAGGGTCACGGCACTTTGCGCGGAGAAACTCGCAGCGGGAACTGAGGGTCCGTCCATCTGATGCACACAGCGGCTTGCGAGGAGCTTCGGAACAATCCGTATTGCATTCTTTATCCTGCTCCACACGCAGAAACTGTAAAGATAGACAGATTTTAGCATGTTACTAAGCTAACAATGTGATTCTTTCATAACAAGCATAAAAATACATAGCATACAAACATTGCGTAAAATAATAAATGTCTCTTAAATAACCTGTTTATATTGAAAAATATTTTTCAATTTAACATTTAAAGTGATATTTAGATTTTGTTTAAAAATTATATTTTTAAAAATTAAATAGAAATATTTATATTTAAATATATTAATAATAATATATTAATAAAATTATAAAATATATTTATTATCAGATTATTATTATTTCACTTAGCTTGTAATATCCAGGTAGGATAAATGTGATGACACCTTTGTCCTGAAGAATGTTAGCAGCATAAATATTTTTTGTGCAAACAAATACATTTCAAGTGTTATATTATGTTATACTGCTATGATCAAGATAGTCGCCAGTGAAGGGCTTGGCATCTTTTGAGCTCATGACTCTTCCATTGTTCCGTCACATTCATTTAGTGATTAATACACGCACACAAGTGCAAACAAAACGCACAGAGACAAATAGCATTCACACACCCCTCTCCCATCCCATGTCATGTCTTGTTTGTGAATGAAGAATTGTGGGAGAAAGGCAGAGGTGCTGACGGCCTCTCATGCAGCGCTTTTATCTGTCTGTCACTCTCACACCTGCACAGGTACGACCACAAACAAGTCACTCACATTGATTGAATACTGTGCGTTTCGCTCTTTGTGCACTACAGGAACATTCAATGACACTGCAAACATCACCTCACCGACAAATTCATGAGTGGACAGGAAATCGACTTGCTTTGTGTCGGGACATTATCTGCACAGGTGTGTGTTTAATGTTTGGATGAGTTATAATAGGTTAACCTGGCAAATACAAAAATAACTTGAAAAGGGACAGACGCACACAGGCACACTCACCTGTGGACAATAAATCAGCCGCCGGAAAACAGCAAATGAAAGTAGTGTTGAAAGGAAACAGATTCTTCATATAAAGCTGATGGGTAGGATCATTACCCACTCAAAAATTAGCACAGTCTGACATCCTGCAAATGACTTTCTGTGTGTGTGTGTGTGTGTGTGTGTGTGAGTGAGTGAGGGACTCTGCACCTGGAAGATGGTTTCAGAGGGGGTTTGAGGATCAGCCCTTTGCCCCTGGCGATGGGAGACAGCTCTGCTGTCATCTCTGATCGTAAATCTAGAGTTGATGAATGCTGGGGAAGTGTGTGTGTATGTTTGAGATGAATGTGAGGCAAAGAAGCTGGCTCAGGCATATCGGAAGTGGTGTTGTGAGAGTACAGAGACCAAACTAACCTTATATACTTAATTTATTTTGTTGAGTTAGTGGTTATTATATCCTTCTGAATGTTCTTGTATGTGCATTCCTAGGAAAATGTTACTGCTCAGAGGTTGCTCTTTAATAGCTTAGGAGACTAAATTAAGATCTTGGTGATGTTTTGTCAAGCTATGACCTTTGTCTCAGCAGATGTTTCTGCTGTAGAATAAATGTGGATAGCAGATCAGATCCTGGACCAAATGTTCTGAGCTTCTAAACAGTACGTTTTATTGCTCTACTCTTACCGTATGTTAACAATATTTTAATTTTTCCTCTGGCATGAGAAATATGCAAGACAAAGGTGATGCTTAAATGAAACATAATGGCCACCTTGCTCTCTTGATATTAGCCATTGAAAAACCATCCCGGAGTCCAAAACCTGTGATCTTTGATATTTTATTTTATTTTACTTTTTTCACATAGTACTTGACCTTCAAATTGGACTGAAATCCACCTTTTAGCTCATCTTTCAGTCCACATATTTTTGTAACATGCATGTAGGCAATATATTTGTTTCATTAACAGCCCTTTTGAGGTTTAATTATTGCACTTGGCCAAAAGTGATTTCTATTTTGTTTTGATTGGCTGCAGTACATCCTGTCTCTCTGTGTGATAGAAAATGCATTTCAAAAGGACAACAGTCCTCTTCATCATCCTCTGCTCTGCCACGACGGGCCGCTTTTTACTCTTAATTCAGAATATTTATGAATGAATGAACATTAAATTGTGAATAAGAGGGTCTCATGTCTGGAGTTTGTTGTTTGGGGTCTGTGTGTGCCGGTTTGTGACTGACAGACTCTCGCTGTCTGAGATCATGGCTAACACTGACCCCCCTCGAAACTCTCAGTCCCACCACAAAATCTCTTTCTTCCCCTCTCTCTCTCTGTCTTTATCTTCGACAAACACACAGTCTTTCTCTCTCTGTTCTCACCCTGTTCGCTCTCTTGCGTTTTCTTTGTGTCTCTCTTACACACATGCGCTTTCTTTATCTTCCCTTCGCCCTCTCCCTCTCGTCTCTGCAGCTGTGACCCTGTGCCCCTTCCGCTCCGTCATTCTCAGCGCTGCTGTCAGTGAGCTCGCAGGAGGCCCGACAGAGATGTCAGGAAACAGATTCTGCCCGGAGCGCCGCCGAGCCACAATCGGCCACGATGGTCATCTCGCGATCGCCGCCAAGACAGAGTTCACAATCCTCACACCCAGGCCAAGCGATTTCAGCCAACGCGGTTCAATTCGGTCACAGCCGGCCTCCGAGACATGGACAAAACCAACACGGCCACCACAGAGACCTCATCACGGCCAAGACACATTTAGCGATTCAACAATTCAACAGTTGAGATCTACCCAAACGAGACCCCACAAAACCAGACACGGCCAAATAATCACCAATCAATTCAGCCGCAGCCAAACCGAGACACGTCCATTGAACATCACCGGGGGAATCTGAAACCACCCACGACCACTGTCTGTATACAACATCAACAGCTGGTCTCAGAGACACCAGAGGACCACCAGAACCAGTCCAAACAGACCTCAGATGCTTTCTGCATCATGAGAACACTGACAGGATCACATTCAGGACAGTTTTGGAAAAAAATATCAGAGACTTGTGCAATTTCTGTGCCTCTAGCAGTGTTATTTTAGTATTATTTATACAGTATTTACTAATAAACTATGTATTCATCTTTTCAAACAGTATATTTGTTGTGTGTTGATATGCGGTTGCTAGGTGTTCCATAACGGCCAAAGCCAAAAGATAATTTCATCATTTCTCTATTTTGAAAATCAAAATTCCAATCTCCTAGAAAAAGTATTGCACAGTTTGTCTTTTGCATGTCTATGCTCACAAGTGCATGGCAAGTTATGCTCTGAAGTTTAATATTTAGTGTAAGCAGTTTGTTCAAATCATTAATCCTAAGTATGAGCAAAGAATGTTTGCTTTAGCAAGCATCTCTAAATAATGAGTGAGATAAAGGTTCCTCAGTGGTCCAGCAAAGATTTTTTTTTCAATGGTGTAGTTTGATTAAAAGGATAGTTCACCGAAAAATGAAAATTCTGTCATAAATTCCTCACTCTCAAGTTGTTCCAAACCTGTATGAATTTCTTTCGTTTGCTAAACACAAAAGAACACATTTTGAAGAATGTCGGAAATCAAACAGTTGATGGACCACATTGACTCCCATAGTATGGGGGAAAAATACTATGGAATGCAATGTGGTCCATCAACTGTTCGGTTCAGAATATCTTCTTTTCTGTTCAGCAGAAGAAAGAAATTCATACAGGTTTGGAACAACTTGAGGGTGAGTAAATGATGACAGAATTGATGACATTTTTGGGTGAACTATCCCTTTAAGTTTGTTATATGGCTCTTTAAAGAATAAAAAGTCCTTTGGGTTATTTTATTGGTTTCTACGTACTTTCAAGATCCAGTATTTCTGAAGAACTTGGCTCGAACTAAATCCTTGTGAAACCTAAAAAGGTTTCAGGTTGTAGAAGGACTTGGAGCTAATTATAGGAGTTAAGACAGTGATGCATATAATATTTCCGTGAGAAGGCTGATAAATGGCAGAAATACCTTAATGAAGTGTTTTTATAGCCAGATTGAAAAGCCAGGACTGGACCACTTTGTCCGTGTTTGTGTGTGTATGTGGCACTGATGTATGACCACCATCATGTTAACATGTCTCTTTCATGACATATAATGTCTTTTCTAACCTACTGCAGAGAAGTGCAAACAAAGGGAACCACTGTCTGTTTTTCCTGAATCACTTTTCTAGCCCCCTCCCCCTTTATTTTTCCTTTTTCTTCGGTTTTTATCATTACCATACAAAGAAAAAATCAATATAGATGAAAAGCTAAGCTGGAGGAACCGAAAGAAATGAGGAGAGAGAAAAATGACATATTTTTCTGAAGAACCACCAGCACACAAACCTCAAATCCTATTACGCCCTTTTGGCAGTGAGGCATTGTGGGATTGAAAGCAGTGATCCAGGGGCCAATCTCCAGCAGAGAGTGCATTGTGCCCCACAGAGGGCCACATGGGGGCCGAGGGGCCCCAGAAAGGATAGGGCGGGGGCCTCCCGATCACAGACCCAGAGAGGCCCCTCACACCTTGGCCGCAAAGGGTCAATGGGGGCCCGGCAGAGAGCGAGAGAGAGGCCGCAGACGTGTGAAAGGGTCCCGACGGGGGCTTCCTGGGATTGGCTAGGCATCGTTAGTCTCCAGCATAGTGGAAATGGAAGAAAGTGACAGCCTAGATCCAGGCTATTAACTCAATCAAAGAGAAAAGCCTTTAATTGCTGTGAAAAATCGGCAAGAAAAGGGAAAGCCTGCTGCTAGTCATGTGAAGGATGAGAGGAAAAAAAGATGTTTTTTCTTCTCGTGCAGGTGCATAGTTTTGCGTATGAATAACGGCCACCATTTGAACAGCCTCTGTTATGAAGTGACTGATATACATGGATTTCAGCAGGGAGGTGTGGAAGGAAAGATGGGTTCAAGCAGTTTAAAAGTGGAAAATCACGGAGGGACGACAAACAAAATGCTCATCTTTTATTCTGTCTGAAACCACCAAAACATTAGCTTTTTCTGGCCTTTTCTGTCTGTTAAAGGGACAGTACACCCATGTTTATTTCTTCAAAACATACAATTACTATAACATATATAATTGAACTAATTATCAATTTTGGTTACCACTGACTTCCATTGTATGTACAAAAAAAAAAGACGTTTCTCAAAATATCTACTTTCATATTCCACAGGAGAATGAAAGTCATACAGGTTTGGAACGATATGAGGATGATTAAATAATGACTGAATGTTCACTTATGTGTGAATTGTCCCTTTTAGTGCACAATATTGCTTGAAGTAGCTCAAAATTCACCTCATGAAAAAACTTGTCATACTCAGGAAAGCAAATGTGGAAAATGTGCTGCTATATGTGGAACTGGTGCAGAAAACAGAACTGTTCCTAATGATTTTCAAAGGTATTTGGCACAGCTGAGTTATGAGATGTCTCCTATGCAAATGTGCATCTGATATTCATGTAGAAGAGTTTTACTGGCGCATACAGGCTGAGAATGTGTTTATTAAATTGTTCACTAAACGGGATCCTAAGTTACTACCTTTAACCCTGTCTCTCTGACCCTTACAGCTCAACTTATGCTTTTACTGCTGTCCTTTTAACAGCTTCTTTGTATATGAAATAAGTATTATGTGTGTATTATTTTCTATAATGCTGTTGGGTCAATTATGTTTAGTAACTGCTGTCCCATCCTTCAATTACAGCTTTTTTGAGCAACCTACATTACAAACCGTGTTGAAATGTGCCATAGTAAGCCAGGACGTCCCGATGCTGCAGCTCACAGCTCTGAATTCAGTCTACTTATAGCAAGTGTGTGTGTGTGCTTGTTTTCATGATTTATGAGGACGCAACTTTGTATAATGACATGGGTATTACACTGGTATTAAGACATAAACATGTTTTATGAGGACATTTCATGAAAAATATACAAAACAATGTTTTAGTAAAAATGTAAAAATGCAGAATGTTTTCTGTGATGGGTAGGTTTAGGGGTAGGGGTAGTGTAGGGGGACATAATGTACATTTTATACAGTATAAAAACCATTACGCCTATGGAATGTCCTCACTAAGATAGCAAAACAAACCTGTGTGTGTGTGTGTGTGTGTGTGTGAGTGTGAGAGAGTACATGAGAGTTTGCTCTGCTCTGCCTCCCACATTCCGCTCTGCAAAGCTGAGTAAGGAGTGAGATGGAATGACCTCTGACCTCCAGGTTAACTACCCACAGACATTTGTTAACGTTTAGATGTAGAGGCATCCCTACTCGACCTGTAAATAATGAACGAAGGGGTGTCGACCAGAGCTTTTCTTAGTAAATCACAGCAGTCTGAGCCTGACAACTAAGAATTCCTTCCCATAATCCATTTCATGGATTGATTTAAGGTGCGGTCACATTTATCGTCGTTCTGCAAATTTTTCTCAGGTGAAATTCTGTCATTTCAATAGGAATCTGCGGTGCGAAATCTGCATTAGGAAATGTTACGTCCTTGCACGACATTCCCAATCGCATTCAAGTTGGTCAAGCGAATTTGCTGCGTTGACCAACAGAAAACTGCTTGGTTCACTTTGAGGCCTGCTTCGACAATAGACAATGGACCCTTTTTTTAAATTTTTTTTTTCAGTTTGGGTTAGAAAATATTGTCTTCTAACCCATTTTGTTTTGCTTCAGGATGCAGCTTTTCTAGCAACTCCAGCTACTGACTGAATCGTGTCTTATGATGGACTAGTACAGGTGAATCTGACACCTCGGGACGGCTAGTTTATTTAAACGGAGCCCTGCTGCTCTGGAGCGAGAGGTTCGTACCTAGAAGCTTGCGTGAAATGAATTCCCCTGTTTACTCTCTCTCAAATAACAGCATATCTTCCTTTTCCGGCACGAACTGCAGCAGGTGCCCTGGAGACCTCGTCATCACAGGCTCTGATTCATGCCTGTGCCACATAGCTGCCATCCCTGAAGGCAGAGCAAAAGCAGATGCCAGCAGAGAAACATTGACAGCAACTGTATCTCTGGAGGTGGTGCTAACAGCCTCCATCAGCACCAGGAACACTACGCCAGGTGAAAACTCAGCGGCTCATGGCCCAGAAGGGACCGGACTGCGTGAAATCACAGCAGAGCGCTGATCAGTTTCAACACAGTGAGAAAATAACACTCCTGGGATTCCATATCAGGGTTATTTTAGTTTACTAAAACCACTTGAATTTAAATAAAGTAAAATATTAAAAAAAACATATTTTTTAGTTCAACTACTTGCCAAAGCATATTTCTCATTTTCATTTAGTTGAATTTGATGTAGTTAAGTATCTAAAACAAAAGCTGAAATGAAAATATATAAAAACTATACCGACATATTTAAAAAACTCACAAATTACTACACCTTTAACTAAAATGAAAATGTTAAGTATAAAATTAAAAGCGATTTCAAAATGAAAATCAAAACTGTGATAGTATCTCAATGACATTAAAATAACATTGTTCCATATATAGCAATTTTATTTATTTATTTATTTTTGCTCTGTTGATGTGATTCTTACATATGCATTCAGCAAAAAAATCAGTAGTATAGCATTATCAGTGCATTTGGTGAAAAACAAAATATGTGACCACAAATGGAAATATCACCGTCTCAAACAGCTGCAAAGCACATTTGATTATATACTACATTTGTTGCAATTCCTGACAGGTACACAAATATTGACCATTTACCAACATTTATGGATTAAAAAGTGGGCCTTTTCCTGTCTCACTATTGAAAGTGCAAAGCCTCTCTGGCATTCGGCAGGGCCGGGTTGGTTGGACATAAATGCTTGGGCTTCGAGGTCCGTCAAAGCTGCTCTGTGTCCAGACTCTGGATGGACCAATGTGCCTGTGCATCTCTCTCTCTCTCTCTAGCGGTCATGTCCCACCGGGACAAGCTACACTCACTCTCTCACTCGGTTAATGGGGAGCGGCTTCCCGCAATCAGCAGCCCTAACCTTGTGTACACAGGCAGACGTCCATGTAGAGGCCAGCGGCCGCAGGGAGGAGAGAAAATCGCCTGTTCCCAACACTTAGTGGGTAAAACCAAGCGCCTGTCACATACAGTGTAAGGGAAAGCATGAGGTGTGTGTGCACCTGTAGCTCTCACTATGTGCGTGTACTTGTTCAACTATGTTTGTGAGGACCAGTTTGAGTTTTAGACTATCAAAGTGAGGACATTTTGGCCGGTCCACAGTTTCTGAGACCCCTTTAAAGGCCTGTTTGAGGGTCAAGACGAGATTTTAGGGAGAAGGTCATAATTAGGTTAAGGGTAGGGTAGGGTTAAGAGCTGGAGATTGCATTGTGTCAAAGAAGACTCTCTCTCTCTTGCTCTCTCTCTCTCTCTGTGTGCGTGTTTGTTTGAAAGAAAGCTTGTGGATCTCTGGTTACCCTCCTGAATTGCGAGTGCACAAACATCACTACTCTTGAGCCTAAATAGGATTCCCATGATTACTCATCTCACCTTACTCTAGTATCTGAGCTTCTCGCTTTACAAAACAAGCACAAGCACAAAGATGCTCTGAGTATGAACCCAAACTCAAAGTGTGAAACCTGAAATAAACCTAAACCGAACTGCCATATTTAGAGAAAAATACTACACATTCTGGTTCTGATGATAATTTTTTTTTACTATATTTTTACTTATTCTTACTAATTATTTTTACTTTATTACTATATTTTACCACACTGTTAAATTACCAAAAGTTAAAATGTACAGTTACCTTTAGGAATTATTTCTACCTGATCTTGCTTATATATTTTTGCTGGGGTATGCTAAATTATATATTTGTTTAATTTTGATGGTGTAAAAACATTTTACAGTGTATTCATTTAAAGAGAAAAAAGAAAAAAAAGATATATAAAATGAACCTCACGTTATTATTTTTATACTACCACTACTAATAATAATAAAATAATAAAGTTTACGTCTAGTTTCAGGTCTATGTGATGACAACACAAAACATTTGATCAGTTAAAAATAACATTAAACAGTCAGGAATATTATAAAACATATATTTTCACATACAGACTATATTAAATATTTGTACACAAACTATCTGTGTTAATGTGTAAAGTGTTGTGTGTGGTGACCCACCGTGAGCGCGGAGAGTTTGTGCGCGTCTCCTGCGTAAAAAGCGCAGAGCAGCAGCAGGACCGAGACGCGCATCCTCACAGCTCTCCAGACGCACCAAATCCACAAAACTCTGTTCAGACACGATCGATCCTCCAAAGTGAAGCTTAATTCCTTAAATCCCGTCCCCTCGCCGCTCTCGCAGTGAGCTCGTGTAGTGCTGCTGTGGATGTGTTCAGTGTGCGTAATGAAGTGAAGCGCTCGGTTTGGACTGTCTTGACCCTCTCCTCTGCTCAAGTGCCTGTGCTGTCTGTGACTCTCTCTCTTTCACTCGGTGTGCGTGTGTATGTGTGTGTGTTTATCGGATGCCCGTGCTGTATTCGGGAGGTGAGTTTGGGTGGAATCTCTTACAGATGCTGGTAGCTGAGGGGGGAAACTTTTTTTTCTTTCTTCTCAACAACACACGTAAATCTCTCTTTGTTTGGGAAGAAGTGATAAGCTACTGATATATATATATATATATATATATATATATATATATATATATATATACATATATATATACATATATATATGGCATTTCTGATTATAATCAATACAGAATCAGACTTGAACCACCAATACTACCATCATCATCATCATCATCATCACCAAAACATCTCTGGTAGCCTATCTCATTATGCGTGTGTTTTTAATGTTTTAAACACTTTGGCTTGTTTGCACTGACATGCCAGAGTGGCTTAAAGTAATTCAAAACAAACACTTTGAACCGCATTTCTCCTATTCTCTTCAAGCCAAATAAGTAGACATATGGCAGCAGTTATTGAAACTCATAACAGCCTCCATTCCCACGGCTACAGAGACAAAACTACACATGTGGGATTTCAAAACCTCACTTATTTATTGTTAATTCAAAGGGCACACGTTCTATTTTTGCCTCGCGTGTTCAGCAGTGCTTAGTGAAGCATGAATTCACTCATTGACATAATCAGATCTTCAGTATAGCGAACACTAGATGCTGATTTGGTGTCTTCTTGTTGACAAAATAGCAATAACCCAAGGTGTTTCATTACTTATCATGTGAGCTGACGAAATACCTCATTATAAAATCCAATAAATACCGTCATGAAATAAATCAGATGTCAGTGTTGAAGTGAGTCTGAAGGGTTGATGTGAATGCTGCTCAAATATAGGAACATCTGGACATCTACTGGACACAGATGGCAATGCAGCTCGGTGAACATCCACACTGTAAAATCCAACAGTGATTTTAACTGATACTTTTTAGTTAACTTTACTTAATGTCTTAACTTAAGTGCAGAATTCTAGTAATCTGTACTATTCACATACTATGTCTTTTTTTACTCATAAACCCACAAATAATGATTAATTACGAAGTGGTTTGAGTACCACTGTCAAGCAAAAAAAAAAAAAAAAAAAGTTTTGAGGCGGGGCTATTCTTAATAAACTTTCTTTTCCCTCATTTCCTCCACTTGTGGAGTTATCTTTCTGTTTGTATTCACTGATTTGCCAAAGTCATCTTACATAGTTAATTGTCAATTCAACTGAAAAACTTGAGAGAACATCACATAAGCTGACTTCATAAATTGACTGATTTTCCTAAATTGTTTTATTTTGTACTCACCATTATGGTGGATGGTGTTTCCTTTGCTTGGGCACTTCATTAATATTATTGTAATTCTGATTTGATGCAGTAATGCAACAAGACATCACAGTTCATATACTTTGTATGTCATATTTGTATGCCAACCATATTATTTCATGCCAAATAATGATCATTTATTAAATTAATGGTAGCACTTAGCACACAAACATTTGGTGAAACTTCTAAGTGGGTTGAGACAATTCTTCTAAATTTATGACAATATTTTGTAATTGATTTAACTTTGTGAATGTCACACAGACTTCAACATTCAGCATGCTAAACACAACAATGGTAACAATTACATTTTATTTCAAGTAAATTATCAAGTACACTCTACAGTTCTTTTTTAGTCACTAGAACTCACGTGTAAATCAACTGTACTTACTAAGCTTTTGTCAGTACAACATACTATTTCTATTTCACTTTGCTTAGTTTTTTTAATGCAATTAAAAAGGCAAGTGGCGTAAATGAATGTTGCTTAAACTTAAAGTATTTAGTCTATTCAACTTAAAATAATTATTAGAATGGCTAATATCTTTAAGTACATTTCACTCAAGTTTATCAAGTAAACATTACTTAATTTTTTTAGGGCAACCAGTTTCCTCAAATTTTTTAAGTAAACTCAACTTATTCGGGTTTAGAGTGCATTGAATATTTTTTTTCACCTCCACTACGAATATGTGGCTCTAATAATAATAATAATAATAATAATAATAATAAATAGTTTACTGGCGTGCCTTGGTATCATCATTTCATCATCAGTGTTCAGTTAGGTGTCATGTTGTAGTGCCTGATAATTTTATCAGAATTGGTCAGGATAAACCAATCAGACATTTATGATTTGGGGATTTGAAAGTGCAGATTTTCATTTGTGTCATATAAAGATTCTCGCAATAGGCTCGCAAGATTATGCTACATGTCCAAACACTTGAAATCATAAAGTTCACTTCGAAAGTGTTTATCACATTTTATTAATATTTATTATGATGTCTTAGCGAAAGAAAAAAAAGAAAAAGAAAGACGATGAATTACGTCTTCTGTAAGAGCTGTTGGATTCCGCCACTGGCCCACAATGCCTTGTGCGCTGCGGCTGCGTCACCGGAAGTGTGTGCAGTGGACTTCCTCTCTCTCCTCCGCGCGTGCTTTGCGGCAGCTGTGGGGTTTATTAAACGTTTATCAACGGATTAAACTCAAACTACAGGAATAAACGTTCACCATGTCTTACCCGGTAGAGGATGAAGAGGTGACAGTGAGTGACTTTTCTTACTTGAGAACGTGTGTGAGAGATTAAAGCGTGTATTGATCTTAATCAATTGAGCATCACGATCGGACTAAAGTTTAATTCCCTTTGTTTATTACAAAACTTACCCAGCATTTTAATGTTAACATGATTGATCATTGTTAACTCTCTGTTTTTCTACAGTATGACCCTTATACCTATACCAGTGATTATGACTACCACACCGGTAAGTAATTTTATGTATGTGTGAATAATATGTGTATAAATATGTATATTTATAAATATAAGATAGTGTATATGTGTAAATATATATGGATATGTATATATATGTATATGTGTGTATGGGTATATTATGTATGTGTGCGTATATTGATAAATATACGATATTATCTGTGTGGTATATATATATATATATGTATGTGTGTGAATATACATATATATACATGTGTGTGTGTGTATGTGTGTGTATGTGTGTGAATATATATATATAATATATATATATATATATATGTGTGTATGTGTGTGAATATATATATATATATATATATATATATATATATATATATATATATGTATATGTGTGTGAATATATATATATATATATATATATATATATATATATATATGTGTGTATGTGTGTGAATATATATGTGTGTGTGAATATATATATATATATATATATATATATATGTGTGTGTGAATATATGTGTGTGTGTGAATATATATATATATATATATATATATATAATATAATGTATGTATGAATAATGTGTATATATATATATATATATATATATATATATATATATATATATATATATATATATGTATATGTATATTTATAAATATATGATAGTATATATGTGTAAATATAAATGTATATGTATATATATGTATATGTGTGTATGGGTATATTATGTATGTGTGCGTATATTGATAAATATACGATATTATCTATGTGGTAATATATAAAATATATTTATATATATATGTGAAATATATAAAATATTCATACACTATTTTTGAATTGCTTTTGGGATTTTAAACATTTTACCATCCCAAGAAAGCTTTCGACAGACTGATTACCTAGATAGCTTGATGAGTATAAGTGAACTATTAGGAGGCCAAAAGTGTATAAAGTGTGTCTTTTACAGGCGACCCTAAAGCCGATCTGGCTTATGAACGTCAGTATGAGCACCAGCAGACGTACCATGTGATCCCAGAGGTCATCAAGAACTTCCTGCAATATTTTCATAAAACCATCTCGGACCTGATAGATCAGAAAGTTTACGAGCTGCAGGCCAACCGTGTGTCCAGCGAGAGCATTGAGCAGAAGATCTACGAGATCCAGGATGTTTATGAGAACAGGTGCACAGCCGTACAGTTCTGTGGAGTTTTCTGATGTATGTATGGAAAGCTTGATGTATCTTCATATTTTATTTCATTTTAGCTGGAACAAGCTTACAGATCGCTTCTTTAAGACGTCTCCATGGCCGGAGGCAGAAGCCATCGCTTCTCTGGTTGGTAATGGTGAGTGAATTTTATTTTTGTGGCTTTCAGGAATCCGAAGGTCTGAGCTGAACAGATTGATCTAAGGTTTTTCTTTGCTGACTTGCACATGTTGTGTTTTGTCTGTTGCAGATGCAGTTTTTTTGATCCTCTACAAGGAGCTGTACTACAGGCACATCTACGCCAAAGTCAGCGTGAGTGTGTTTGCTCATCTGTCTTGTTGAATGTTTTATAGTCCAGAAAAGTTTTTGTGAAAATAGTTTTAATTCCTAGATTGAGTCTCAGCTCTTTTCATGTGTCTGTCTTCTCATCTTTAGGGAGGTCCAACTCTTGACCAGAGGTTTGAGTCCTACTACAATTACTGCAACCTCTTCAACTACATCCTCAGTGAGTCCAAACACACAAAATGAAGTTCCAAACGCTCTAAACTTTCAGTACTGTCAATCATCATTTCAAGTGTATATAAGCAGCGACAATTCTTCTGGGATCCCTCCTCCTCTCCATCTCCTCCTCTGTTTGTCAGTGCCGTTATAGGGGTTTGGCTTAGGGTTCGAGCCTCCTTTGAGGACAGCAGGCCAAGTTTGTTTACCATTAGCTATTGGACTGAATGGACAGGCGAACTCATGTTTGGGTGATATTTCTTATTTGTGAACATTTTTCTGGTGATATAAAATTATAAACAGCTTATTTTATCATTTTATTTGGCCATTAAAGCTGCAATGTGTACAATTTTGTAGTAAAATATAAAAAAAAAAAAACACTAGACCAGTGTTATATATATTTTGTTCAGTTGAGTACTTGCAATATCTCAAAAGTTTCTAACTATTTGTAAATAGTGAGAAAATCGCAATTTTAACCAAAGATCCAGGACGTGTGAGGATGGCATCATATTCCGCGTTACCCTCGTTTTTACGGTTTTATTTTGTAGAAACAATGGAAACACCAAAGATGCTTTAATATATATTAGATGTTCTGATATATTTATAGTCAGAAAACTAATTATTGTAATATAGCTCAACATTTAAAGTCTTATTGTTTGAATCTAATTTTTTTTTTTTTTTTTTTTGTCCCATGCTTTACCATGCCTCAGAGAAAAACACTTTTGTCAAGTAGCTAACATAGCATAATCAGATGCAGCTTTATCTTAACAGTTGTTAGATTTTGCTGTATTTGGCTGAGCAGTCTTTTTGGGTGGCTCGCCAATGTATTAGATTTCTCTAATACATAAAATGAGTAAGCTTGACCAGAGTTCTTGTGGGGAGAAGAGTTTATTGAAGGCAGTAGTGTAGCACAGTTCTTCAGCAGCGACGTCAGTGTGTCAGCCTTCAAAATAACTTAACCCAAAGTAAAGTTCTGTGGGACAGAACTTTATACATGAAGACAAAAGGGCTACAAACAATAGAAAACTGTTAGGACCTCCTACAGGAGGTTGCTCTACCCTGCAATCTACTCTGACCAAACCATTTCTTTGTTATTCAGTTTCTGTAGGCCATTTGGTTGACACCTTTACAGATAGACTGTTGATTGCATCAAGGACAGAGTTGATTGTGTCTGAGGCACAGTCACAATTTAAATGCATCTAACTAAAGATGATAAAAATTCACATAATCTTTCACAGTAATGCAGCGTTTTCTCCATCATACAATACATTTTAAAATTAATTGAATGCCATTTATCAACACAAGCCATCCAGCATTTAATAGGGTATTCTAGTATTAATCTATCTTACTACAGTGTGCAACAAGTGTCTCACAGCAGCCGTCGAGCAAACGCACAAGTAATGTTATAACGTCATTTTCAATTTTCAACTCTCATGTATCTAATATGATAAACAGCGCTACTTTACCTCACACTCATTACCGGAGAAGCTGAAGCGGTGCCTGTGACTGTGGCATAATAAGAGCTCCGCTGCTTGTGAAATGTGTGTTGCTGTTCGTCTCATTAACAATCACTTCAGCACCTCATTCAGCTCCCACAACACTCGGCCCTGTTCTGCTTCATACTACAGTAACATTAATCAATCCTGATTCTTTTCCACCGGCTGTGAGGTGAAGACCTCATGTCGTAAGAATCCACGCTCAAATCTGGCGACATCAAGCTACGGATTTGTTTTAAATAGGCGACCTCTAGTGGATGAAAAAACTACATAGTGCACCTTAAACTTTCCTAAATTTTTTATTCTTAAATAGTACATAATTATTTGGAATGAACAATTGGAGCCATTTCTGAGTAAACATTAATATTGAGATGTATATCTTTTATATGCCTTAATAAATGGTCTGTGTTGAATGAATATTAATAAATATATATAATATTATAATTTAATGTGTAATATTTTAATATATAATTGTATAATTTTAAAAAATTTTAATCAAAGTCTGGTGTTTTCCATATTAACTACCACTCAAATTGGTAAGAAGAAGGATTTTATTCAGCAAAGACATTTAAAGTGACAGTAAAAACATCATTTGGCTGCTGAAAATTCAGCTTTGCTATCACAGGAATGTAATTTAATTTTTAAAATATATTATAATAGAAAACTGTTATTTTAAATTGGAATAATAGCTCACAATATTACTTTTTTGATGGTTATTGTTTAGTAAAATTATAGAGTCTCCAAAATTTTGAACTGGTGAATATTGTCAAAAGGATTTTTAATTTATGTCGTCCAGTTGTAGATCTTTAGTTTGAGTAGATTTAAATATGATTCTGTTTTACATCAGCACATTTAATGAGGATTATTCTTCTCAGATGCTGATGGACCGGCACCTCTGGAGCTTCCGAACCAGTGGCTCTGGGACATCATCGATGAGTTCATTTATCAGGTAAGAGTGAACCATATGTGGTTAAGGAATCTCTTGGTCCTCACGAGTCCTCTTAATCTGGCAACTTCTGTGTTACTGATGTGTTCATGTAGAAGTGAAAAGCTTTATATCTCTTAATGTTTCGAATGAAATCCACCTGTTTAGCTGAATCTCAGGTGCTGTATTTTCTCTTTCTCTCTGTTCTGCAGTTCCAGTCATTCAGTCAGTATCGCTGTAAGACTGCCAAGAAATCAGATGAAGAGATTGAATTCCTGAGGAATAATCCCAAGATCTGGAACGTTCACAGTGTGTTGAATGTCCTGCACTCTCTGGTGGACAAGAGCAACATCAACCGTCAGCTGGAGGTGTACACCAGTGGAGGTGAAAGACATCAACCGGCCCTCACACACCGACTTTCTTCTTTATCCAGTTCAGATCTCTGGTTGACGCTGGTGTTTCTGTCACAGGTGACCCTGAGTCAGTGGCTGGAGAATACGGCCGTCACTCGCTCTATAAGATGTTGGGTTATTTCAGTCTGGTGGGTTTGCTGAGGCTTCACTCTCTGCTGGGAGATTACTATCAGGCCATCAAAGTCCTGGAGAACATCGAACTCAACAAGAAGGTAATAAAATAGCCTTGTACCAATGTTTTTATTTTTTTATTTTTATTTTGATAGGCCTTTCTAAAAATGAAAATTTTTTAATGCCTTTTAGCTGTTCATTTACACAAGCGTTTTGGTGGCCTGAAAATGCACATTTTTGAAAACTGGTTTCAAGGTGCACGATTTTGAAAACAATAATGTTTTCGTCTCTGTGTAAATCCACGATCCCCATACCGGATAGATTTTAGTACATTGTTCTCATGTAAATGTACCCTTAGTTTTATTATAATTTGGTAATATTTTGAATTTATTGAGCCCCTATGGGGGAATGGTGGTGGGAAAAAAATGAGATCACGGGAGGAAAAATTATATTAGTGCTTTTGCGTTCGCCTGGAAAACTTTTGCTTTTCCTTGAGAAACTTTGCAGAAAATTTAAAAAGATATTTTTTTTATCAATTTCTCTGTGCATTAATTTGATACATATTTTTATTTAGGTTTAATTTATTTTTATTTCAGTTTTAGTTTTAATTTATTCCAGTTAATAATTTTAGTGCTTCAACTTATTTCAGTTTGTCAAGGCAACATTTCTTTTTTTTTGTTCTTTTTTTTTAGGTTTTTCAACTAATACTTAAATATTTTTTTATTAGATTTATTTCAATTATCAGAAATGTTTTAATGTTTATAATAGTTCTCTCAAGGCTGTTGAATTCATGATTGTTTTTCAGAGCATGTATTCACGTGTGCCTGAGTGTCAGATCACCACCTACTACTATGTGGGTTTCGCGTATCTGATGATGAGACGCTATCAGGACGCCATCCGCGTCTTCGCCAACATCCTGCTCTACATCCAGAGGACCAGAAACATGTTCCAGAGAACCACCTACAAATATGAGATGGTCAGTGAATCTAAATTCAAAAGTATTTGTCCCATTTGTGTAATAAGCTGCGCTATGTTGTGTGCTGATTTTAAATAAATCAAAAAAGCATTGTATTATATTTTATTTACTGTACAATTACTGGTTTACAGTAATAAGAGTAATGCAAAATTAATTAACAGTTCTTTCAAATGGACACATTACAGTAATAAATTTCATAGTCATGAAATTAATGCAAAACATCTTAAAGGGGCTGCCTTTTATTTTTATTTTTTTTGTGACTGGGTAAAATCTCGAGCACATTCAACCAGTCCTGATATTTGTGCTTTAATATTCCTGGTGGTACACTTGAAGATGATATTTAATCAAAATGATGTATTGTGTGATGTTCAGATTAATAAACAGAACGAGCAGATGCACGGGCTGCTGGCCATCGCCCTCACCATGTACCCCATGCGCATCGACGAGAGCATTCACACACAGCTCCGCGAGAAATACGGAGACAAGATGCTCCGCATGCAGAAAGGGTGAGAATATGCATTGAAGTTATATTTATACACTACATATTTGGGATTGGTGAGTTTTTTTTTTATCATGTTTTTCACTAAGGCTGCATTTATTGGATTTTTTTTTTTTACTGTAACAACAGTAATTTTGTGGAAATATTTTTTACAATTTCAAAGAATGTATTTGATAATGTAATTTATTCCTGTGATTTTCAGCATCATTACCCGTCTTCAGTGTCACATGATTCCTTAGAAATCATTCTAATATGCTGACTTGCTGCTAAAGAAACATTTCTAATCAAGTTGTGAAAACATATATATATATATATATATATATATATATATATATATATATATATTATTCAGCTCTGGAAAAAATTAAGAGACCACTGCATATTTTTTGTTATTTTACCAGTTGTTGCTTTTGGCAAATAAATGCTCTAAATTACAATATTTTTATTTGGAATTTGGGAAAAATGTCAGTAGTTTATAGAATAAAACAAAAATGTTAATTTTACCCAAACACATACCTATAAATAGTAAACCCAAAGAAACTGATAATTTTGCAGTGGTCTCTTAATTTTTTCCAGAGATATATATATATATATATATATATATATATATACATTTTATTTTTTTCTTTTTCTTTCTTTTTTTAAGGATTTTTTGGATTCCTTAATCTTTGGATTTGGATTTAAAATATTGAAAGTTCAAAAGATCAGCATGTGATTGATTATAGAAATTACATGTAGCATTTTTAAATGTCTTTTCTGTCAATTGATCAGTTTTTTGGTGAAAAGTATTAAAAAATGTATATACTTAAAATAATGTGTATACACACACACACACACACACACACACACACACACACAAGTAACTAAATTATTTTTTTCTCCCCCACTTGTTCAGAGATCTTCAAGTGTTCGAGGAGTTGTTCAGTTTTGCCTGCCCCAAGTTCCTGTCGCCTGTAGTTCCAAACTATGATAATGTTCATCCAAATTACCACAAAGAGCCGTTCCAGCAGCAGCTCAAAGTGTTTGCAGAGGAGGTGCAGCAGCAGGCGCAGCTCTCCACCATCCGCAGGTACGACTGTTTTCTGTCTCCGCTATCTGGAGGAACAACAGTTATATGGTGTGCAATGAGCACTGGTCATGGAATTATCAGATATTCATGATATATTTATATATACAAAACATTATTAATAGTGTGATACTTATATTTTATTTGATCATTAGGTTTCTTGATACTGTTTTATTATATTGGTGATTAAACTTATATGAAAAAAGGGGGAAAGCATGCTGTAAACAATAAAAATTTTAAAATCAGTTCAAATAGATTAGTTCCTACTTTTTAATCTACCTAGCAATATTTAGAATTTATTGTTAATTCTATTTCCCTACTTGCAGCCGATTGTTATTCCTACAGCATGTACAGTAGCATTGGTTATTAAAAAAACTCCTCAGCTGACTCCTGTTTCTCTCAGTTTCCTGAAGCTCTACACCACTATGCCTGTGGCCAAACTGGCTGGATTCCTGGACATGACAGAGCAGGAGTTCCGGATCCAGCTGCTGGTCTTCAAACACAAGATGAAGAACCTGGTGTGGACCAGTGGCATCTCTGCTCTGGACGGAGAGTTTCAGTCTGCATCTGAGGTCGACTTCTACATCGACAAGGTGTGTAAAAATCACAAACGACTGAAAATTTGGACATGTTAGGGAATTTTAAAGTTGTGATGGAGTCTTGAAAATGATTTAATATTTTAAGTCTTAAAGATCTATAGCGAATATATTTATTTCATCAATAAAAATATTCAGAACTGAGTAAATAGTGATTTTTTTTAGCCACTGCACTCACAGAGATCATTGTGTTCCATCAGGATATGATCCATATCGCAGACACCAAGGTTGCCCGTCGCTATGGAGATTTCTTTATCCGACAGATCCACAAGTTTGAGGAGGTACACTTAAATTATTTTTCAAACATACTCTAGTCATTTCCTAATGTAATTAAAGTTTACGTAAATGTTTTTTTGAATTTAACATCTACACTGCCGCGTTTTGATTGTACCTTCTTCATGTTCTATAGCTTAACCGAACGCTGAAGAAAATGCCTCTGACTTCTGGCACCTCTGCTTCAACCAGCTCCACATCACGTGCCACATAATGCAGATCCTATCAGAAGTTTCTCAACAACTAATTTGAACCTGATTTGATCCTACTGTGATATCCATCAATCACAGGCCGACCCAGACTTCTCAACTGAACCAGTCGGAGACTATTTCTGAACTATAATATCGCCCCATTCAGTGTCACTGACTTGCTCAGGTCTGTCAGAAACAAGCAAAGCTGTTGGAAGTCTTACTAATGCTTTTTTTTCTAAGTCAATAAAGTTTCATGTGGCTGAACTGTAGTTTGGAGTTGTCTTTCTTTTTTGAGTTGCATTTTAAATATAGTGGGCCTGAAAATGTTCTGGTAATTATTCATAAGCCATTCTTGCATAAATTATCACATTGAATTCAGTGACGCTTTACATGAGAATGGTTTTATGGACGATTAATCAGGGGCCGTTCACATATCGCCGCACCGCTTTCTCATTCTTTCCATAGCGCTCCCGTGGCGTTTATCGTTGCTGTGCAGGGCGGGCAGTGGCCTAGAGCCTCTGTCATGGAGGAGCCTCCATTACCGTAACACAGAGGAACAAAATACTAGGCTCTTTTTCTATTGGATATACATGAATTCACAGTGACTTTCACCTGTAATGAAATCAACTATTGTCATCGTATCAGAGTGTGTCCCACGAATATGCAACTTTACAGCAGCTGACTGACTTCAAGACACTGAATTATGATGGTGTCGAAACGAACATCTCGCGGGGTGCAAAGCGAAAACAGGCACGTGAAGAAGTGCAGTTCATAACGTAGATGTGTGAGTTGTCATCATCTCTTTTGGATTAATTGTAATGTATTCAAAAAATAAACGTGTTCTGTCGACCTCCATCATTTCTGGGGAGATCATTTGCCGGTTTATAAGTTTAAAAGAGCGCGAGCTCCGCCGGCGCGTCCAGACTGTTAAACACTTTGAATTTGTGCATATATACAATGAATGACATCGATACTGCAAGATACTGAAGTAAAAGCAAAGTTTGTTTTCAAAGTCAAAGAGCTGGAATATTTCAGCTCTAGAGTATTTTTTAATGTTTAAAAAAGATACCTCTGTATCTTTTTAATTCTGTTGTTTACATTACTGATCTAACATAATACTTAATTTCAGTTTTCAAAACATAAATCGTTTTGTTATATTTAATGAAAAATAAGAAATTTTATGAAGTAATTAAGTATATCTGCTCAGTAGTTTGTCTCCCTGTATTTCACTAGCATTTGATTTGTGTACACTGACACACTTCATGGTTACATGAAGAACCTTTACAATCCATGGAACCTTCCCATAACAGGTTCTTTACTGTGGGAAAAAAAAAAGTTTCTTTAGATTGTTTTAGAATGTTCTTCACACTAAAAAAAAAAAAGGTTCTATTAAGTACTGTTCACTGAAAGATTCTATGGAAAAAGGGTTCTTTTATGGCATCACTGTGAAAACTCTCTTTTGGAACCTTTATTTTTACGAGTGTATAATACATATTTAAGGTATTTATGCCACTGCAATAAATCAGTATGAATGGGAAATCCTGTCCAAAAAATGTGTCTTTTTTACTCATAAACCCCAAATAATGATTAATTACTAAGTGTTTTGAGTCCCACTGTCAAGCAAAAAAAGAAAAAAGTTTTGAGGCGGGGCTATTCTTAATAAACTTTTCCCTCATTTCCTCCACTTCTGAAGTTATCTTTCTGTTTGTATTCACTGATTTGCCAAAGTCATCTTACATAGTTAATTGTCAATCAACTGAAAAACTTGAGAGAACATCACATAAGCTGACTTCATAACTGATTTTCCTAAAATGTTCTATTTTGTACTCACCATCATGGTGGATGGTGTTTCCTTTGCTTGGGCACTTCATTTATATTATTATAATTCTGATTTGATACAGTCATGCAACAAGACATCAGAGTTCACATATTCATGTGCAAGTGAATTTCACAATTCATACATATAATAATATATTTTTGAATCAAAAATCTTATTTTGTGCCTAATAATGATAATTTATAAAGTTAATGGTAGCACATAAACTGCAGAACCGGGACAGCAGTTTTAGGCCGCTACCTGGCTCTGCAGAACCGGGACAGCAGTTTTAGGCCACCAGCAGTTTCAGGCCGCTACCTGGCTCTGCAGAACCGGGACAGCAGTTTTAGGCCGCCCGCAGTTTCAGGCCGCAACCTGGCTCTGCAGAACCGGGACAGCAGTTTTAAGCCGCCTGCAGTTTTAGGCCGCTACCAGGCTCTGCAGAACCGGGGCAGCAGTTTTAGGCCACCTGCAGTTTCAGGCCGCTACCAGGCTCTGCAGAACCGGGAGAGCAGTTTTAAGCCGCCTGCAGTTTCAGGCCGCTACCAGGCTCTGCAGAACCGGGACAGCAGTTTTAGGCCGCCTGCAGTTTCAGGCCGCTACCAGGCTCTGCAGAACCGGGACAGCAGTTTTAGGCCGCCTGCAGTTTCAGGCCGCTACCAGGCTCTGCAGAACTGGGACAGCAGTTTCAGGCCGCCTGCAGTTTCAGGCCGCAAGCTGGCTCTGCAGAACCGGGACAGCAGTTTTAGGCCGCCTGCAGTTTCAGGCCGCTACCTGGCTCTGCAGAACCGGGACAGCAGTTTTAAGCCGCCCGCAGTTTCCCACCACTATCCTGCTCTGCAGAACCGGGACAGCAGTTTTAGTTCAAATATGTGAATACATTACCAACTGAAACTGGTTTGAGATCATGTTCTTCAAATATATAATTATATATATATATATATATATATGAACTGTGAAGTTCACTTGCACATTGATATATGAACTGTGATTTCTTGTTGCATTACTGCATCAAATCAGAATTACAATAATATAAATGAAGTGCCCAAGCAAAGGAAACACCATCCACCATAATGGTGAGTGGTGTTAAAAAAAACATTTTAGGAAAATTACATTGTCACATTATTCAAATAGATAATTATTATATATACATATATAATTTCATATATATATATAATTTCAGTTGCCATTATTCACATATTCAAACTAAAACTACTGTCCCGGTTCTGCAGAGCCAGGTAGCGGCATGAAACTGCTGTCCCGGTTCTGTAGTTTATGTGCTACCATAAACTTTATAAATTATCATTATTTGGCACAAATTAAGATTTTTTATTCAAATATATATTTATATATGTGAATTGTGAAATTCACTTGGACATGAATATATGAACTCTGATGTCTTGTTGCATGACTGTATCAAATCAGAATTACAACAATATAAATGAAGTGCCCAAGCAAAGGAAACACCATCCACCATGATGGTGAGTACAAAATAGAACATTTTAGGAAAATCAGTTATGAAGTCAGCTTATGTGATGTTCTCTCAAGTTTTTCAGTTGATTGACAATTAAATATGTAAGATGACTTTGGCAAATCAGTGAATACAAACAGAAAGATAACTCCAGAAGTGGAGGAAATGAGGGAAAAGTTTCTTAAAAATAGCCCCGCCTTTTTGTCTTTTTTTTTTTTTGCTTGACAGTGGGACTCAAACCACTTAGTAATTAATCATTACTTGGGGTTTATGAGACAGGACTTCCCATTCCTATTGATTTATTGCAGTGGCATAAATACCTTAAATATGTATTATACACTCGTAAAAATAAAGGTTCCAAAAGAGAGTTTTTAGTGATGCCATAAAAGAACCCTTTTTCCATAGAATCTTTCAGTGAACAGTACTTAATAGAACCATTTTTTTCTTAGTGTGAAGAACATTCTAAAACAATCTAAAGAAACTTTTTTTCCCACAGTAAAGAACCTGTTATGGGAAGGTTCCATGGATTGTAAAGGTTCTTCATGTAACCACAGAGTGTATCAGCCTACACAAATCAAATGCTAGTGAAAGACAGAGAGACAAACTACTGAGCAGATATACTTCATTACTTCATAAAATTGTGATGTTCGTTTCGGCACCATCATAATTCAGTGTCTTGAAGTCAGTCAGCTGCTGTAAAGTTGCATTTCCGTACCTTTTTTTCATCTATTCAGAAGGTGGGACACACTCTGATACGGTGACAATAGTTGATTTCATTACAGATGAAAGTCACTGTGAATTCATATATATCCAATAGTAAAAGAGCCAGGTATTTTGTTCCTCTGTGTTACGGTAATGGAGGCTCCTCCTCCATGACAGAGGCTCTAGGCCACTGCCTGCTCTGCCTATAGGTACCGCCGGTGTTGTGCCGAATTTCGACTCCCTTCCAAATTATTACCCCCCTCGTTGAAGTCGCTATATTATTGCCTAATCCTACCCCCCCACCCCAATCCTAAACATACCAATACTAGGGGGTAATAATTTGGTGGGGGTAGGATTTCGGCACTACACCGGCCCTGCTACCGATTGAAATGAGACCAAGATTAACAAAATCCCATGCACTGATCACGAGTTACTCCATGCGAAAGTGCGATTTAAAAAAAATACCCACTAGGGGGAGACGAGGGCTAAACAAAAAAGGCCACCTTGATTCCAAATGCTGTAACTTTTGAATACTCACCACAATATCCAGATACAGGATAGAGGAACATCACCAAAAACAAATTTTCCTCCCACCTCATTTCTTTTCTGAGTTATTGCATGTCAAATATGAAATATTTGAAATATGAAATAAGCAAACTTTTATTTTTTTTATTTTATCAGCAGTTTCTCAACAAGAGATTGTCCAAATTTAATTTTTTTTATTATTTAAAAAAGTAAACAATAATCTTTCAAACGATACCAACCTTTTGACTCTCCTAGCAAGAGATTTGGAGTTATGAGTCATTATTTCTGTTCATGTCAAAAATAAGATAAAAAAAAAATAAAAATTTGTTAAAAATGTTGTAACTTTTGAAAACTTAACCGATCACCACAAAATTTGATCCAGATACAGCTCACGTATAGAGGAACATCACAAAAAAAGAATGAACTCACTACCATATTTCCTTCATTTTAAATTCCTTTTTAAATTAGAAATATATGAATTTTTTTCATATTTTTTTTTTTTTTTGCTGTTTATTTGCAGTTTGTTATGTAAAAAGTTTCCTTTCAAACGATACTCACCTTTTGACTCTCCTCGCTATAGTTTTGGTGTTACGAGTTTTCCATAAATTCTTGAGGACGCAATATTGAAAAAATAAAACCTTATACTCAGACAAATTAAACTACATTTATGTGCATGTACTAAGCTACTGAGCTATGCTTTGATACAACCTCCCAATTTTCCTTTTTTATCAAAATGTGCTTTTTACCTTGCCATCACGTATATTGTCAACACAACAAAAACAAATTAATTTTACTCACATTGTGCAAGACCTATTAGTAAACACTAAGTTTTACCATGGCTGACAGAGGCCACAAAAAAACCTTTCTATATATATAATTATAAAGATTTTCATCTGTGTTTCTTAATCTGGACTTGTAATATAACTTCATCTTTAACAGAAATCAAGATGTTTTTAACATTTCAAAAAACAGGAGAGTGTGTTTCTGACGGTGGTGACGAAAACCTGAATTTTTTCCCATGTCTCAACAATCAGCGATATACGAGTCGAACATCGTAAATACGAGTGGAAAAATCTGAGTTTTCTTTAAGCCCCGATTTTACGAGATGTTTGTCAGGATTTTTTATTTACGATAAAATAAGCTAACTGCACAAACGACAATTTTTACCGTGGCTTCATAAACTCAAACATAAAAAAGCAAAATACAGCCGATGCAGATTCTTTATTTTCAACAAATAGAAGAACCTTGCTGTATTTTGATGTAGTTAAGTGAAGGTACACCATCTGAAGTCGTAAACGCGAATTTCCAACTAATAAATACGAACTTCCCAGGATGACTTAACGCACCAGATGTTACTTTATGAGGGCACAAAAGAAAAAGAGATGCACTGATAAAATCATTTAATATAAACTGCAAAAGTCCATAAGAAAAATTAACATTAGTCCATTTTTAAGGTGATTTCAAGCATTTGTGTTTTTATTTATAACTGTCAGAAGATGGCAACAGAATCTTTGTAGTCACTTATAATTTATGATCGAGCAGGTGCAAATAACACGATACCAAACTAAACCTTTCTTTCCATTTATTTTGGGCTTACAATAGATTCCTATACAACAAAATATATCTTGACCTTTGACAACAGCAGTTTTTGATGAGGATCAGATGTTTTTAATCTTTTAACTTTTTCAGTTCGATTTGACTAAATACACTACTCGATAGGTAACGTGAAGCGTGTAGCCTACGTGTATCTTATAAGCGCCACTTTACGCTCTTTAATATCCGGTTGCTGGGCTTCAATACATAAAGGAATGCCGTCCTCGTGAGGACTGTTGCTTTGGTCAATATGTTATCATCATCTTCAGGTCCTTGAGGCAAAACCGTTGCATATTTCCTTTATTCAAACAAGATCCACAAATATTTTTCATCCACAGCCTCAACGCTTGTGACTAGACAATAATGACAAAGAAAAGTTACAAAAAAGGGGAATATAAAAAAATAATGCCATACAACACACACCGCTCAAATAATCTGGTATAAAATGTTGAAAAATAAATACACTTAAATACAACCATTTTACACAACTCTGTTTGGTAGGTCAGCATTTTTCTTTTCCAAAAATATCTTTTGTATTCTTTATTTTTAATATATCAAAAAAGTAAAAGAAAATAACATGGTATTTTCCCCCTCTTAGGTGGCAGTGTTCTATCAGTGTTCTGTCACATATTTGAACAGGTTGACTTTTCTTTTTTAAAGTTCAAATAGAGTTATGGCATCTCATGAACCTTACAAGCACTAGTTTCACTGCCGTTTTTTATTAAAACCACGTCACACATGACAAGTCCCTCAGTTCAAGCAAAAACGAAATAAATGGTGCTGTAGTAGTTCACTTGACCAGACACAAACCTCTGGCCTCAGTAAGTTCAAGTGGAAACAGTGTTTGGTCTGCTGACTGGGTTTCCTCATTGGTCCAAGAAACATCTTTTGTCCATTAAGTTGAATGCAGATTCCTTTTTTTTATTCTCAGTTCACATTTTCAAACGGAATTCATTAGGTCATTTCTGTAAAGTCTTAAGTCCTGTCTGTAAAGGACATCGGTACAGAGAAGCTTGCAGTACAGTCTATTCCCTTGTGGTCTTTTCCTCTTTATATCAGACGGGCTTTTCACACTTAACTGTCAACCCGGCTATTAACAATGCATGTTTTTACATTGTTAATAACATTGATCAGAGAAGTACAGCAACCTGCTTTTATAAACATCTGTGGAAATGATGTCACTATCTAAAATCCACCGTTTGTCTTAAAGTTAAAGTGTGTCATTTTTAAAAAATCTTTTTAAAGATGGCATAAAATGGAATATGCGATTATTGTGACGTGTATATCTTAGTGATACGGCTTCTCAAACTAGAAAAAACGTAAAGCAGGATTTGATTTTGTTCAAGGGGAATTGATTGGATGTGGTTGGTTGTGGTTTGCAATTGACCCTTCGCCTGTAGTTTGATTGACAGGCGATCTGACCAATCATAACCCCGAATCTGCCATTTTGTCTGACAAAGCAGTCAGGGGAGTTAGTAGATTAATGTTGAACTTGAAAAATTCTGTGTACTCACGTCTTTCCACGCTTGAAACAACATTCCTTCTGCTGTCCATTCATGTTCATTTGATGCTATAAATGAACTAGTATGAAGAGATGGTTGGTTCACGAGCCGCTTGAAGGAGTTATAGCGATCTGTCACGACACATTAAAGAGCCATTATGGTATTTATTGTTTAATCTGATTTAAAAATTACGTTATATATTAAATATGAAACTGTTTCATATGTCTGTCGACGCGTTGTCGGTGTCCTCTTTGCTCCGGGATGTATTTTTCACTTCGTGAGAGAGCTCATGGCTTGTCGGACATAGTAACTAAAGTGGGCGGGTCTTTGCTCACGGTCAATTGGTTGATCTCGTGTGAGTGACAGCTTGTCCCGCCCTCGCGGCAGTAAACATGTCATCCCAGAACAGATGTTGCTGCTAGAGGGAGGGGAATTTATTTTGATTAATGAAAAAAATAAAAAAAATATCTGCTCTGTCCCAGTCTGCTGTGCTCCATATCGAGCTTTTTATGAACGGCACCTAATGCACGTAATACAAGCTAATTTATATTACAGAACTACTACTTGGAAAACACTGACACTGCCAGTATTTTGAAGTATGTGAACAGTATCTGAAGCAGTGCCGGTCAGCCATATGTAGAGGGTTCTATCCTTCGAAAAGACAAGGCAATATTAACTCAACCGGGGATATCCATTTTTCAACCAATAGCGGACAGGAGAACCGTATGGGATGCCTGTACGAAAACAGCGCAATTCTGCTTTGTGAACTTGAACACTTCATTTTTAAGTCTTCTGAAAAATATTATAGATTAAAAAAAAAATAATAATAATACTGTTTCTTAATATCTCCAGTTTACATGTTTACCATTACTGTTCAACATTTTTAAACATGAGATTTTCTACTAAACATGGTGTAAAAAGATGCTTCCGGCGATCATATGAAGTGCATGAATATTTTTTATATTGGTTGTCTGTTGCTAAACTCATCAATACTGACGATCACTGCACTGTTTCACACTCTATACCCCTGGCACTGCCATACTAAACCTGTTCTGGCTTCAGTTATACCCTTTTCCAAAATAACAAGTGTGAAATGTTGCTTAACCCAGGGTTAATTGTGGTGTGAAAAGCCCTGGAGATTTACTCTCATAAACTGTTCATTATACACAAACATCACCACGTTAAACTCTGGTGCCCCATTCAAATATGAAAAAGTAACTAAATAAAAACTAGTGTCCATGTTTGGCCTTCCACTGGTCTGAGCGTGCATTCGTTTCTCATTGTGTAGTTTGAGTGTGTGTGGTTAAAGTCTCAGTACTCTTGAAACAGCCCTGACAAGTTAATTCGGGCGTTCCCGTTCCACACACACATCTACACCTTCTCCTCACACCTGGCCCTTACAAACCTGGACCCTCCTCCAAATCCCAGGAAAACGAAGAGCCAGGAGTGACGTGCACACTGTAGTTTTCTCAGACCAGCGAGGCCTCGGCTAGTCATAATTCTGTGATCTCTAACGGACTCTCGGACAGAGTGTCGCTGCCTTTGTTTCTGTGTAAAGGTGTTGATTTTGCGGATTCTGTTCGGGCGTTGCGTTCAGCATACAGTCCACCATCTGCGTGCAAGGCTTCAAGGGAGCGTGCCAGAGCCCGCTGGTCATCTTCAGGCAGGCTGTTGAGGTCAGAGGTCAAAAGCGTGCCCGTGCTGCCGTGAACCGCGTGCACCCCGTCAGGACCCCTGAGCTCGATCGGGAGCTTGTGCTTGAAACGAAGGGTTCCTCGACCTCCGACACCAACGCGCTCATCGTCATCATCATCCAGGTCACTTTGGATCAGCTGAGAGAGCAGAACGGACGGATGAATTCATGGATGAAATGATGCAACGATGCAGAGATAAATGCATGCATGGTGGCATGGAATTATGGATAGATGCAATCAAAGATGGATGCATGATAGATGGATGGTTGGTTGATGAATGGATGGAATGATGGATTATTGAATTTAATTTTAATTTTTTAGAATTGGTAGATGGATGCATGAAAGGTGGATGGAAGGAATTATGGATGCAAAATGATGAATGGATTGATGCAATGATGGAGTGATGAATGCATGCATGGTAGGATGGAATTATGGAAAGATGAAATCATAGATGCATTGGATTATGGATTGGTAGATGCATGGATGGACAGACAGATGCATGATGGGTGGTTAGAAGGAAGGATGGATGATTGAATGAATTTATGGATTCGTGGATGGATGTATGATGTGTGTGATGGATACAATTTTGAATGGATGGATGGATGAATGAATGCGTGCAAGGTGGGATGGAATTGTAGATATATGCAATCATAGATGAATGCATGGAATTATAGTTTGGTAGATGCATAAATGAATAGATGGAGGATGGGTATGGAATGATGGATGATTGAATGATTTATGGATTGGTAGATGGATAATGGGTGGATGGAAGGAATGGCGGATGCAATTTTGAATGGATGGATGCATGAGAGTGATGAATGTATGCATTGTGGCATGGCATTATATATATGGATAATGGGTCGGTTGGTTGGTTGAATTAACAGATTGGTGGATGGATGCATGATGGATGGATAGAAGGAATGATGGATACAATGATGAATAGATGGATGCAAAAATCGTGGAATGAATGTATGTGTTGTTTGATGGATGGAATTATGGATAGATGAAATCGTAGATGCATGGGATTATGGATTGGTAGATGCATGAATGGATAAACAAACGCATAATGGGCGGTTAGAAGGAAGGATGGATGATTGAATGAATTTATGGATTGGTGGATGGATGTATGATGGGTGAAGAGAAGGAATGATGGATACAATTTTGAATGGATGGACGAATGAATGTAATGAATGCATGCATGGTGAGATGGAATTATAGTTTGGTAGATTCATAAATGAATAGATGGATGCATGACGGGCAAATAGAAGGATGAATGGAATGATTGAATGAATTGGTAGATGGATAATGGGTGGATATAAGGCATGATGGATGCAATTTTGAATGGATGGATAGATGAATGAATGTGATGAAATCATGCATGGTGGGACGGAATTATGGACATATACAATCAAATATGGATGCATGGAATTATGGATTAACAGATGCATGAATGGATAAATGGATGCATGATGGGTGGACAGAAGGAAGAATGTGGATGAAAAAAATGGAATGATGGATGGAATTATAGATTGATGGTATAAAGACAAGGTAAGGAAGAAGGAGAGAAAAAAATTAACAACAGAACAACACAATTTTACAGCAGGTTTAGCGGAAAACACCAAGAGAGAGCAGCAAACACATCTGTGAAGCAGTGAAGAGCAGTGAGAAGGTTGTGAAACAGCCTGGGAAACATTAGCAGGGTCACATGACTGTGTGGAGAACACAGATCTCTCCGGAAAGCAGGAGAACCCAAGGTTTCTATTGATAGGACAGGGTGGAGACATAGTCAGCCAGCAGTGAGGAAGAAGGGTGCAGAGGAAGAGCAAACACAGCACCCAGTCACATCGCCCACCTCTGTGACTGATGATTGGTCACCGTGGCTGGTTGATTTGGTGACCAGACGAGCAGCAAACAGCTTTTTGAGTCTCAGGTAGTCATCCAGAACCACATTGAGCAGCGAGCCCTGATTGGATGGCAGCATTGGTCATGTGGAGTCTTATGAACTGAATTCTTCAGTGTGATTCTGATATTTCAAATCATTAAGAACATGATCTGACTTCATATTATGTTTCAGCATCCCAAAGTCTCGTTTTAGACAAAATAACACCAGAAATGGTGATAGTAAACTCAAAATATATTCAATTCAAATATGTTACAATTCCAGTTTGGGTCAATGAATCAGTCTTCAAAACGATGATCCTATTTTCGTCATGTTTTTCATTTTGTTTGCTATCAAAGATTTTAGGTAACACTTTACAATAAGGTTCATTAGTTAACATTAGTTAACGAACTAATAATGAACTGCACTTATACAGCATTTATTAATCTTTGTTAACTTCAACATTTACTAATACATTATTAAAATCTTGTTAACATTAGTTAACTAACATGAACAAACAATGAACAACTGTATTTTCATTAACTAACATTAACGAAGATTAGTGAATACAGAAACAAATGTATTGCTCATGATTAGTTCATGTTAGTTAATACATTAATTAATGTTTAACTAATGAACTTTATTGTAAAGTGTTACCAGATTTTTTTTTGGTTTGCCTGTTTATGTACTCCAGCCTTAAAGGGACAGTTCACACAAAAATTGTCATAATTTCCTCAGTTGTTCCAAACCTGTATCAATTTCTTTCTTCTTTTGAACACAAAAGAAGATATTTTGAAGAATATGGGTAGCCAAACAGGTGGTGAACCCCACTGACTTCCATAGTATTTTTCCATACTATGGGTGTCATCAACTGTTTGGTAACCCAAATTCTTCATTTTTGGGTGAACTCTTCCTTTAACAGCTTTATCGGAAACTCTTGTGTTAGATGTTAGATTTGTAGTGCATGTTCTCACCTTGATGGGTCCCTCTCTCATGATTTGCCCTAGTTTGGCAATGTTGTCATACTCCTGAATAGCAGCTCGTAGATATCTGTCATCCTCTGGTTTAGAGGCCTGAGGCTCACGTCCAAATGTACCCTATAGGAGACAAGATATCTATTTAGTACCTTATAAAGGTCAAGATGTCAGTTTAGTGCTCTACAAAGGCCAGATATCAGTTCAGTATTTTACAAAGAGAAGGTTGAGGTATTTGTGATGACAATACATGCACCATGGCATGATTCTGACAGCGTTTTTGTGTGTGAATTACGTGTGTGCGAGCCGGGCTGTTCCAGAGGTCAGCGATGTCACTCAGGTCTTCAGGAAGGTCGTCCTCGTGCTCCGCCTGTGCAGCTAACTCCAGATTCCTGCAGAAAGGATCCAGCCAAACTGGATTCGCTCTATAAACACATACAGAGAAAGAGAAGCATGTTGATACAGATAATAACCAGCACTTATTTTGAACATATATGAATGTTTTCACTTATAGTAAGAATAGGTTGTGTTTCATCACTCTTATGACCATTTTAGCAGTCTGATAACACAAGCCGCTTTTCCACAGTCAGGCCGAAAGGTTCTAGGAATGGCATGGAACAGTTCCAGTTATATTTCCACTTGAGCTTGGTTTGGCATGGCATGATTACAAACCGTTCACAGCCTGGAATTCTCAGCACAGTTGTTTAAACATGTTGGAATAGTAGCTTGTCTGTTGCCTCACACAGCACCACAGTGGAAAATGAAACTATATATGTACCAGCTGGGCCGGATTGACACGGAATGGAATGGTTAAGCAATGAGAATGGTTTGGCCTGATTGTTGTAAAAACGGCTATACAAAAAGGCTCATATCACCAACATTGATCTATCGCCGTCTCACCCTTCAAACGTGTACTTGTTAGTGTTGGGCATATCTAGAATATCCATCAACCCCTGATTTCCTGCAGATAGAGAGAGAGTACAGTAACAACATTAACACAAAGCCATATTTGTCCAACTTCAACATGAGGATTAGTCTCTGCTTCCTCCAATCGGAAGGATGGTACATTCCCAGTATTTTACCTGTGGAGCCGGCAACAATTGCTTTCAGCTTCCTTTTGTGCCTGTTTAAAACACAAACAAAAAATTTGAATGCTCATAATAGAACCACAGATAACCTCTGGTTATGCATTGAAAAGGAAGTGAGTAAACATGACAAGTGATCAACAGGATCTTATGTGGTGCAAGAATCCAATGCTGCATCTCTAAAAATCTAAAAGAGTTAAGTGCTCTGACTAATCTCAGTTCATTCAGATTTGAACACATGCCATAATCTGTTAGCAAATACTCACACTGTGCGGTAATACCAGTTCATCAGGATAAACAACATGGCAGCAAGGAAGAGTAAAACTGCCAAGATGATAATGGCCATCTGAAAGAGATAAAGAGGTGTTTGTTCTGTATATAATGTATTCTTGATACAGCAAATAAATTGAATACACACACACACACACACACACCTGTAAGGTGGTGAGGTCATCAGGTGCGCGTGCGGTCACGGCAGGCTGAACGTCTAGAACGTTGTAGTTTCTAAACAGATTCCTCAACTGCTCCTTGTTCTCATCGATCATCTGAATCACTCTGAAAACCAATGAATCAATTTAATGAATCAATCAATTGTTCTCAATGGATCAAAGTAACTGTGGATGAGACCATTCCAAGGCAAGAGGTCATCACTGTACATGGATGTTAATATGGAAATACACAACAATACATTTAGATTTTGTTTTAAATTTTTTAGTTTATCAAAGTTTTGAACATGAACAAGAAACAATGATTTTATGATGGATTGCCAGTGTAGAAATGTGTAGAAATTAAAGTATATATATACATATATATATATATATATATATATATATATATATATATATATATATATAGAGAGAGAGAGAGAGAGAGAGAGAGAGAGAAGAAAGAGAGAGAGAGAGAGAGAGAGTATATAAAATATAATATATAAAAGTTAAATATGTATATATGTCATGGTAAAATGTTCCAAGAAAGTTTAATGTCACGACCATGCAACAAAAATGAAAATAATATTTATTATATAAATAATATTTTAAACATTATTCAATACTATTTATTAAATAATTTATTATACAAATAATATTTTATTTAGTTACTTTTAAAAACATTTTGTCATTGGTTATGTTTGGTATATAACTTTTACCTTTCCACATCCAGAATACGGTTGGTCTGCTTGTTGACCACATGAATCAGAACATCGGTTTGAGCAAAGTTCACTCTTCCCTTCTTATCCACATGAAACTATGAGAAAGAAATATCTGAATGAACTCATTTGCATGGCCAAGACAGGAGAAATATTGGATATTACCTGTACAGACAGGTTAGTAATCTTATTTCTCAATATTAACAATGATCACACACACACACACACACACACATACATATACCTGTACGTCATCAGTGTTGACTATGGCCCCTGTGATGTTTGAGAGCAGGTTTATAAACTCCTCCTGAAACAGCCGAACTCGCTCCGGTATCTCATTAATGACGATTTTCACCCGCTGGTCGTCTCTCAGAATGTAAATGCCCACCAGAGCCACGTCACTATGTCCTGCCAGATCTCTCGCCAGCACCTCCACCACAAAATAACCCGGATCATACGCCATGAACAGGTCAAATGTACGGATGATTCCATCAGTTTCACCTGAAAAGAAAGAAAAGTCACTAAAAAAAATAACATCATTCAATAAATGGCATTCAAGTAAACTGACATTGCAACAGAAATTTAAAGAGTGTGAAGAGCACACAGACCGATGATGAACACGCTGCCCATGTCTTCAGAGTCATTGGAATGCAGTTTGATGTAGCGGATGGACAGAATGTGATAAAGAACAAGACTGTTGTTGCCAATGTCATTATCAATCGCTTGAACCCGAATCAGATCAGAGCCAACTTTAGCATCTGCAGCCACACCTGACAGAGAGAGAGACAGCAAGAGACAGGTAAGCTCACACTTAAACACATACACACGTTTCCTAGCTGAGGAATAAGGACATAGCATAGGTTGCCCAGGGGTTGACATATTAAAATAATATAATATGCTTTATATTAAAATAAAATTATAGCTATATAAAATGTAATGATATATAGTTATATAAAATATAACTTAAATAATAATAATAAACAAAATGTAAATTTTATTTCTATAATAATTATAGAAATTTATAATATATATTTTTATTTATATTATATGAAAGTCTTGATAACTTTTTACTGTCTTGAAGACTTACTTATGCTACTTTTTAATGAAATTATAATACATTATACAAAACGTTAAATTCAATCAAATTTAGATGAGGAGCAAGAGCAAAATTAAAAGACCAAAAGATTTTAAAAGTAACAAGTAGAAGAAAAGCCCATTAGAGCTGAGGGTTTTAGACTAAAACAAATAATAAACTAATAAAAATGAACAAATAATAATAATATAAAAATAAAATATTTAATGCAAAATAAATGAAAGCCCAAATTAAATAAACCCAAAACAGTGCTCAGAAAACTGAAATAAAATAAAATAATTACATACAGACAAATTATTAACATCAAAATAATTAAATAGAAAAAAGAAACTTGAATATAATATCAAAAATCTGTAACCTGCGGTGTACTCCAGCTTTGTGAATCTTGGAGATTGGTCGTTGATGTCCTCAAGGAAGATTCTTACTTCCTGTAATGTGGGGTCACGGCTTGGGTCAAGCACTTGCGCACGCTGTGACCTTTGACGTTTAGGAGGAGACCAGGTTCGGTTACTGGAAGCTTTAACGATGATGGAATACACTGGGATTTCTTCCCGATCCAGATCTTTCATGACCCGTAAAACCCCTGCCACACTCATATCAAAGTTTTCCTTGGCATCGCCTCCTAGAGAACAACATTAGTAATGCAGTTAATGAAGTGTTTACACTGGCTGTGTATGGAGTGAATACTACCTTATCATTTACTGAATACTGTGCCGTATGCAATTCATATGATATACTATTCTTTCAAACAGTAAATGATACAGAGGCCTTTGCTATACTATCAAATGTGCAAAAATGTCTTAATGGCAGTTTGATCAAACAATGAATTAATGGAGATATTAAAAATCATTGCTCTAATTTTGCCCAGTTCATTTATCATGCTTAATTGGAAGGTCATGTCAAGCACACTGGATTGAAGGATATCGTATTCAGCACAGTAAGCTTTATTGTATTGCTCATACTTTAACAAATTTACTACATTAGGTCATCTTATACAGATACTGTGCATGGCATACATACTATATATTGCAAACATGGTAAGAGTGGTATGTTAGTGTACTATTTTGAACATAGTCATTGTTCTGCAAAGTTTACACAGGAAGTTTCTCAAAATATGAATGTTCATGATCTACTGATGCAACAAAATTGTGCAAACTGAGCAAATTCATTGGAAACTGAAGGCGGAAACATTCTATTCAGAGAGTCTTGACCGCCAGTAGTTGATCTAAAGAGTTAGTTTGAGACCTAGGTTCACTGATCTTCATATATATTCTATCATTAATAAGTTCAGCAGTGAGATTACTGTCAGATACATGTTAATTCAGGCTGTGCAGATGATAGTCTAGAACTAGCTTAAGCCTTGTCTGTGAAACCGGGGAAAAATGATGCAAGTGCATCTACAGGAGTTCAATTTTGGGGTTTAACATTGTGTCCGAACCTGCGATGAAATAGTAGACGATAGCATTAGAACCCTCGTCCGCATCGACTGCACCCGTCACGTTACCCACAACAGTCCCAGGAGACGAGTGCTCCGGTACTGACAGAGACTGATACGGCAAACTTCCTCTCTGAAATACACGCAACGCACAAAAGTCAAGACTTAAGCAATAAGTGGTGAGAAAATTTCCAATCATCAAATTTCCTGATCTAAAAGGTGCAGTAGGCAATTTCTGAGAAACACAGTTGATATTTGATTAAACCAAACAAACACACTCCTCCGCCCCCAAAATGCACGAACATGGAATGCAAGAGTGGGAGTCTCTTTATCATAGCTGAATGCTATGCTGTATGGAGCAGAAACAACAGCATTCAGCTGTTCTACAACCTAGCCGTCTGTTTTCCAGCACTGGAAAGCTTTTCTAATATTAACGCGGGTCCTAAATCTCTTGCGTGATCATCTTTTTCCAGTTATATTCCTCTGACATTTTCTCTTTTTGTAATGTCTCTCAGCCATCTCTCTTTCTACAGCAGGGGTGGCCAACGTCGGTCCTGGAGAGCCACAATCCTGCAGAGTTTAGCTCCAACCCTGATAAAAACTCACCTTCCTGTAGCTTTCTAGTAACCCTTAAGACCTTGATTAGCTTGTTCAGGTGTGTTTGATTAGGGTTGGAGCAAAAAATTTGCAGGATTGTGGCTTTCCAGGACCGACGTTGGCCACCCCTGTTCTACAGTCTTTCTTCAAATATCCTTCTTGCTCACTATCTTTCTCTCCTCCCCATTTTGAGCAGACACGCCCCCTACTGCTGATTGGCTACAAGTATGTTGTGGTGTTAGGTCCGATCCACTTTCAACAGCATTTATGAGAAATCACTTACTGCACATTTAATATTAAACTGGCCTACAGTTTGTACTTGAAAAATCTGATCTTTTAAAAAATAAAAAAATAAACCATGACCAAAACATTACCGGAGGTTTAAGGAAGACGGGTTCATTGTCGTCAATGTCAGACAGAGCCACCTGCAGCGGCTGCATGGTCTCATATGGGACGGGCTGTCCGAGGTCATATGCCACCACAACAAGCTACACACAAATACAGAGATTTAAATTGTTATTGTACCACTTTTGATGGTTTGTGTCCTGAATTTTGTCATTAAAGTGCAACTTTTTCATTGGCCTTGGTTAAAAAGAGAGACTCACACTGTACAGGGCTTGTTTCTCTCTGTCCAGTTTAACCGCAGTGGTGATCACTCCTGTCACTGCATCAATATGGAAGTTCTCCCAGTCTCTGTTTCCCGCTCCAGTCTGCAGGAAGCTGTACCGGACTTCTCCGTTCACCCCCTCATCCTCGTCCGTGGCGAACACTTCATACACCACCAGCCCAGGTGGCTGTTCCTGCATTGACACACACAAAACACAAGAGAACGCTCATACATGATGCAAATATAGGTCATCCAATCTCTCACAATCCAGATATGGTGTATTAAATACGACAGACCTCCATGTGACACATTTGGGTCAAAGTATTGAACAGTGAGAACACATTCCTGTAAATTTGTCACTGCAAGAGATTTTAGTCAGCGGTAACAGTGGGTGAAATGTACCCTCCCCTATTGACCTACTACTTCCGCCAAGATTCTGTACATTCACAAAGTAAATTCAAATTCAAATGTAGTACAAACTCAGTGTGCAATTTCAGATGCACCACAGTCTCTAGAGTTTAAAGATTGTCTTGAAGATAGCACTTAGTTTTAAAGTTTATTACAAAGTTTTCTCAACACTCAAAATACTATCTGCTACACCACTGTGGCTAACACCTATGACTGACACTGGGGTTGGTTTTATCACTTGGGCTTGGATAAAGGGCTTCACAATTAAATGTCACACTCTCTTAGCAACATGAAGATAAAATAAAGAATAGCTGAGAACACATCAATGCGGTTGAGTTGTACTTTACAAGATGAGTGAGGAACCCTGCCTTGAACCCTGAAATCGGTGGAAGCCACTATTACTCTTTTTTCCTACATCATAAATGACTTGCATCATAGAGCGTGCAGACAAAATCCAATAAATGCTGTTATCTTGCGTTCGGATGCCTGGTGTTTGGGAACAAAATCATGTGAGACACTTCTGGGCGGGAATTAAACCAAATCATTCTGATGACAGACTTTGGCTTAGGCATTTCAGAGTGATCAAATCAAATGTAAGATGCTGTGGAATTAAACTGACCCACTGGTTAGTCCAGTTATCCAATCAGATCTGTTGAAGAAGAGTTTTTTGTTGTGCATCGAAGGCTTATTCGGTAAATGTGTTCAAGTTTATGTGCGTGTCTTCTGATCGGATAAAAAAAATGATCAGCATCAGTTGAGTTTAAGTTTTTCACAATTGATGTGAATCTTGGCATTTCCATCCAGCATTTTTTTATGCGATATCCCAAAATAAAATAGGTGAAAGGAAACATAGCTACAGAAAATTTGCTTTAGTAATAAAAATAATGAATGATTGGCTTTTTAACATTACACACCTCTAGTATGTGCATGATAGTGCCATTGGCAGGCCGCACAAAGACAGGCCTGTTATCATTGACATCTATGACTGTGATTTGAAGACTGGCGGTACCCCAGAGGGGAGGTCTGCCATGATCAGTCGCCACCATAGTCAGATTAAACCTCTCAAAACTCTGCAGTAACCGCAGGGAGCGAATCAGCCCAGTGTCAGGATCCAGAGAGAATGCATCTGTGACAGAGAGAGGAAGAGACATCAGCAGCAACATCAAATGCTTTAACTGTACTGGAGTTGAGTGGGTTTTTTCAAATATACATCAAAACTGAACTAAAAATGCTTTACATTTCCAATTCATTTGATTTTTTTTTGTAATCAAGGTAAACAACAAGAAGGAGCATTGTAAATTTAATTTTAGGAAATATAATTAACTTGGTATAAATTTAAAAGAAATAAACTGAAAATGCATAACGGCTCTAGGTTATAGAGCACACGTGCACACATACATACTATATATATATATCACAACTTTATCGCACATTTTCCCTGAAACAAAACATCAAAAGCTCTGCCAAACAGCTGATCATAGATGTACAGGGCAGGTTTTTATATCTCATCTCCATAAACATATCTAGTAGTAGTATTTATATCTAATGCTAGGGCAAGAAATCAATGGAGAGCGAAGTTCATGGTTGCATAGCAACGACAGACGCCACGGGAATACAAGCGCTGGAAAGGAGGAAAAAGCGGCGCAGCTGCACTTTCCATGCGTTTTTCGACACGACATGTGAACAGCCCCTGCATCCCCATAATCTCCAACTACAGGCTAGGCCACAGGTAAAATTAATAATTAATAAAATTAGTGCCATTAAAATGAATTTGCGTTAATGCGTTATTAAAGCGTTAATTTTGACAGTCCTAATATATATATATATTTCTTTTCAATATCAATTCAAACTCCAGCTCATGAATTAAAAGAGAGACAATTTTTCAATTCTGAATTCTGCACAACCCATGAATGTATATTTCTGTCTGTGTGTGTTGTACCTGCTCCAGGGCCCAGCAGACTGTAGGTAAGTAACGCGTTCTCGCCCTCATCGAGGTCAGTGGCCTTCAGTGTGATCACAGACGTACCAACCGGCTCGTTCTCAAAAACACTGGTGGTGAAGACTCTCTCTGAGAACCGTGGACGGAAGTCATTTACATCCATCACTGTCAACTGCACCTGAGAGATGAAAAAACATAAGTTCAGAGATCTGGTACAGAGGTGTTAAAGGTGGAGTACCAAAACAAAACTCTTTTGGTTGTTTTGCCAAGTATCTGAGGTCAGCTCATGCAAGACTGCTCACATGAAACTGAAACTTTCTGTGCAAAAAATGCAAAAACATGTGCAAGTGAGTTTGTTATTTAAACACTGGTGAGGGATACAGCAAACCAACAATTCAGTTTCAAACATATGTAATAAATAATGGTGATGCAGTTCCTAAAAATTGACTGGCTAACTGCACTCACCAAAGCCGATTTGGTGCATTTTACTCACATTTGATGCTTTAAATAACTCCTAAATATTATGTAAAGTTTGCATTGTACATTGCACCAGCTGATGGTATTATGATTTTCTGCTTGATTTTCTGCTTGCTTCTATACTTCCCACTTCATCATACCATCGCAGCGTGAATAGAGGAAGTGTGAGCTGAAGTCAGTCAACCCACAATTTTCATGTCTTGTGAAACCTCATTTGCACAGCTGATGTTCTCTTCATATCCTTCTTAAACAGGAACTGGAAGTGAAGGAGACTCCACCTTGTCTGCGTCATGGCCTCTGTTGTTCAAATCATTTTATCCCTATTTGGTTTTTCTTTTATGTGCCTGTGGTCAACTATGGTCAACCTCTTGTCCTTGCAGCTTGAGGAACAGTTTGTTTGAATGTTAATTTCATACTGAGAGGCTGAAAATTGAACGAGCCAGATCTAAAAATATTTTATTCAGCAGCTTAAAAATGCAACTTATGCAAACTCCAGTTCCTATGGGCACAATTTCACATTTTTTAGCTCATCCACACCTGGACAGAGTTTTCTCTGCGGTTGTTGGGGCTGCCTCCAGGGTTGTCCCTGGCGTAGGCTGTGAGAGTGTAGCGGTCTTTGGTCTCTCTGTCCAGGGGAGACAGGATGTAGATGTCACCCTGATAACAAAGGACATCAGTATTGAATATAAAACATTATACATGACATTTCTTTTGTCTTTGCTTTGTTTTCACACCAATGCACTTACTGTAGTGGGTGTGATGCCAAACTTGCCCTCTCCATCCACTAGCCCATATTCAATGACAGAGAACAGGCCGGAGTCTGCATCTGTCGCACTCACACTCACAATAATGGTGCCAAGTGCAACATCCTCTAAAATTGACTTCTGCACACACATACACAAAAACTTTAAAAGTGTCTCACTGTATTTTCACAGGTTGCATGTATTTAATCAAAAGTATATGATATCTATTCCTATAATGGCTAATTGATTAGAAATCATTCTAAGATGCTGATTTTCTGCTCAAGAAACATTTCTTATTATTATCAATGCTGAAAAAAGTTGTGCTGCTTAAGATTTTTGTGGAAACTGTGCTGCATTTTTTTTTTTACGAAAAATATATTTCAAAAATCAAAAACAATCTTGAAAAGACTTAAAATGGCATTTTTGAAAAATGTAAAGCATGACATAAAATGCAGAAGGAATATTTTCTGCACTATTTCTAATTCTAGCAAATCAGTAACATTGGTCATACTTAATACTAATATTTCATAATATAATTTGTACTAAAAATGTTACATTAAGTTATCAAAAAGCAATACAGAAGCATTTTCACCAAAGTCTCAGATTGTTTCACGCTTGTGATAACATCAATCAGAATGTGAATGCCCTAAAATGCTCTCTGAATACAACTGGGAAAAAGTAGCCTGATTTTCTGGTCTGTGCTGATGTACCTGATATAAAGGTTGTTGAAAGACTGGGTTGTTGTCGTTGACATCAACAATGCGCAGATAAACAGGAAGCTCAGCGAAGCTAGGAGGTGTGCCGTGATCCTGAGCACGCACCGTGAAGTTCAACCACTGCACTTGTTCATAATCTACCGTCCGATTGGCCACAATTTTACCTGTGGACAGTGAAAAGACATCCATATTGACCCAATTTTCAAATTTCAATCTTTGAGGGTTTAGGGTAAGAACACTGATTAGAAATGTTGCAGAAATGCAAATGCGAAACCTGTAGATGGGTCTTCAAGTCTTATGTAGTCTCCACGTGGCAGGTGCAGGAGCTGGTAGATGATCTGTCCATTGGGTCCTTTATCGGGATCAACAGCTGTCACCGACAGCAGTGTGGTTCCAGGCACAGCACCCTCCAGAATCCTCTCGGAGAAATTAGCCACTCCGAAAGGTCGAAAACGAGGAGCGTTGTCATTCACATCCAGCACGTTGATGGTCAATTTGGCTGTGGAGAGACATAAAATTTAAATGAGTTGGAGAAACAGCAAAAATGATCCACAGGCAGGTTTAGATTATGGAAACCATAGGAAGGATAACCAGACAAACTGGTTGGCAACCACCATGGTTTTCCTGGCAAAACCATTTAACATTTTGGGTCAAGCTAGGGTTAGGGTTAGAGTTGGGGACTGGTGGGGACACATCATCCAGCATACAGAACACATGCTAGTTCTTTTAATAGGAGCAAGAAAAGAAAAAAAGATTGCAATATGATCTTAAATGGGAGGAAAAGTTTCAATAGACGAACAGAAGAAAAAAGGAAATAGAGAAAGACAGAAAGAATAAGGTAGACAGAAAGATCTTTCTTACCGTTAGGTACACTGACTGACATGTCAATAATATCACTAGCGTTGTCATGCACTGAAACGATGATCTCAAAAGTGGCAACCAGCTCTCGGTTCAAGGGGTTTCGTACAAACACAGCACCTGAGAAGTTGGACACAAATATTAACACAATAGAGCACAACAGTGTTCATTTTATCCATAGAAAATAGATTATTAATAAAAAGGTACAATGTTTAGCTGCAGATGTCTCTGAGGGCTAAAAGTGCAACTTATGCAGAAAAAAAGTCTTATAACATAGTTTGTAAGACATTATTGCTTGCCTGTGTGAAAGTCAATCCCAAACGACTGCTGTAGCCCACCCACTGCATTATTCCCATCATCCTTTGCTTCCACAGAGATAATGTAATACTCCAGACGGGGTCGTAGATCAGGGTCCTCGGCCGTGAGTGTAGCCACAACCTCTCCAGGTGGAGTTGACTCGTTAACGCTGATCGTCTGCACAGGCCGTATGAAACGAGGACGAGAGTCGTTGACATCATCTAGAACAACAGATAACGTCGCCGTCCCCGAGAGAGAAGGTGTGCCTCGGTCAGTTGCTATGACAACCAGGCGGTACGAGCTACGCTCCTCTCTGTCCAGTGTAGCATTGCCGACCAGAACCGCACCAGAGAGAGCGTCGACGACGAAACGGTCTTGAGCGCCAGTGTCTAACCGATACTGCAGCCAACCATTAGAGCCGGCGTCAGCATCGCTCGCCGAGAGCTGCGTTACTACCACACCTGAAAATACACACAACAGCATGTAACACATCTTTAACACAGTATGAATGTATGTATGTATATAGTATAGAAGTAAGCAAGCAAGTAAGTAAGTGACATGAAGGCCAAGTATGGTAACCCATACTAGGAATTTGTTCTCTGCATTTAAATCCATCCAAGTTAGTGCATCCACATTAGGAAATGTGAGTCGTGAACACACACACTGCAAACCGTGACACATAAAACTGAAGCCATGGGCAGCCATTTTTGCTGTGGAGTCCGGAGATATATATATATATATATATATATATATATATATATATATATATATATATATATATATATATCAGTGTAAATATATAATATATATATATTTACACTGTATATAAATGCAATAGGACACTGATATTTATTCATTTCTTGTTATTTTAGTATTAATATTATTTATAAAATATATATATGTTTTTTCAGTGGCTCTTTAATTTTATTTACAGCTTTAGTAATTTGTGGTTTTGTCTTTTTATTATTTTTGTTTAAAAGTATTTTATATAGCTTTAATTAATTTGATTTCAGTTTAAGTAATTTTATTACTTCAAATTCAACTTATTTATTCCAGTTAGTAGCCAAATTTCTTTTTTTGTTTTTAGTTTTTGTCTAATATTTATAACACATATATGCACAATAAATTAAATTGTATACATTAAAATAGTCATTAATAATAAATAAATAAATAATACATTACTTATCAATATTAACTTAAATATTAAATATTATTATTACAATTATTATATTTTAATTTATAATAATAATAATAATAATAATAATAGTAACAACACTCACTCCTACTCCCATTATACTGCAATGGGGACCAACAGACCAGATTCAACTAGTTCCTCTACCAGTTAATACAGCTCCATCAGTTGATACTGTCTCTCTCACCTGTGGGGCTGTTCTCTGGCAGGTGTACAGTGAAACTGGATGGATTGAAGACAGGTGGGTTGTCGTTTATGTCGAGGATAGTGATTGTGAGTGGAACGCTACTGTTTAAACCTCCCACATCTTCCCCGAGCAGGAACAGCTCCACCCGCGGCACAGAGAAAGCCTCACGGTCCAGCAGAGCACCCCCACGCACTGATACCACGCCTAGAGACAGAGAGAGAGGGGGTGGAAAAGAGAATGGGTCATGAGTGGGAGTGGTGCTTGATTACAAGAAACTATGTGGGTGTAACTGAGAGGTGGGGGGGCTGTTATCATGTATATCTTACACCACAGAAATAAAAAAGCATCTGCATGTTAAATGGAATTAAATGTAAGACCTTTTCGTTGTAAAAAAAAGAGCAAATCTAAGATCAACTGACTCGTGCGTGGCTATCTGTTTTTCAACCAATGGCAGACAGGCTATGTTTGGGAAATCTGTTTAAAAACAATTATTATTGCTTTTACAGTTCTGCTTGGTGATGCTCTATAAATCAAAAATAAGTCAGTAGAAACAAAATGACTATATTAACTAGATACAAAATACTACATCAATGTGATCTGTTGAACTTAATATTAGCCTCTTGATATTAAATCTTTTTACCCAAAAAAAAAATTACTTTTTAAAAAGACTTCTTAAGGCCTTAAATGGAAACCCTCAAGGAAAACAAAATGAACATAACCCATAACATCTGTGCTGAACTTCTGACCTGTGAGGGAGTCTATAGAGAAGAGGTCCACTCTGACTCCAAGGATACGATACCTCACCACCGCATTCACCCCAATGTCTCTGTCCTCTGCTAGAACAGGGCCGTTTAGAATCAACACTGTGGTGCCTGATGGACAGAGAGAGAGAGAGAGCGTTTCGGAGATATTGTTTCGTCTGATGGTGTTAAATGAGTAATGACCATGATCACTGTTCATCTTATATTTATTTTCCCTCAGTTAATATGTAAGTCAAGATTTCATCTCACTATTATCTTCTGTAGAGCTGCCATTATTAATATAAAAAAAAAAAACATTCTTCCCTTTCTTTGAAGAGACAAAATCTACACAATCATTTCTAGGAATCAGGATGTGGTTAGCGAGAACATTTGGTACCTGTGGGCGAGTTCTCACTGATTTCGCCCCTGTAACTGGTCTGAGTGAAGACAGGCCTGTTGTCATTCACATCCAGCACGGTCACTACCAACAACTCTGCATCCTGAGCAGAGAGAAAAGAGTCTCATTGTGGTGTTCACCTGATCGTGATATTCACAGTCTGTGAAACAGATATTCACCCAGATATGCTGTGTTGTGTCATGTGATTTACCCTGCGTGCGATGCGAGGGTTGTCTGGGTTGTCTTTGACAGTGATGGTGAGGCTATATTCAGCCATTCTCTCTCTGTCAAGCGGCCTGTTCACCTGAACCACACCTGACTGGAGGGAAGAGCACATCAGTCTGTACACAAATACATTACTAATTCCTTCTCTTATTCTTTTTTTTCTCTGATGTGTCTCACCGTCTCGTTGATGTAGAACGCTCCATCATTGTTGCCGGCAGTGATGCTGTACGTGAGGAGAGCATTGCGGCCACTGTCAGAGTCTTGCGCCCGTACTTGAGTGATGGAGGTGTGAATCGGTGCTCCCTCGCTCACGCTGGTGTTATACGGCAAGTTTAGCAGGATGGGGTCGTTATCATTAATGTCCAACACCTGAATGCCCACTACCACCTGATAAAGAAAAACAAAGCCACCAAATGAATTATGGGAATTATGTAAGTGATGGTTAATTCAAATTATATGCAAGATTGGAATTAATGTGGCTTGAAACATATTTTATTTCTTGTTGATATTTTGTATCTGTGCATGCTTTATGAACTAATATTGCCTAGGATGAGGATTTTGAGGGATTTTCTTTCAGTATTTTGAACTGCGGTAAAGAATGGAGAAGAAAATAGCTGCACGATTTCAGGGAAAAAAATCAAAATGTGATTTTTCTGATACAAATTGTGCACAATTTGGCCAAAAAGTTTGTGATTATATATCTATATGACTATAAAAACATTAAAACTGAAATATAATTATTACTATAGTATTTTATTTACAGTATAATTATTTTAAAGAATAACAATCAATTATTTTATTTAACAGCAAAACTGTAAAGTTTCAATACTAATATATATTTTATTTTCATTTTCAAACCTTAAACCATCAGAGTGAATCTGCGAATCGCACCAGCGATTCACTCTGAAACACGCAGTGCATATTTTGAAGTAAATCGCAGCCTTTGTGGTTTGAAGATTGCACTAAGCCATATTGCGATTTCAGTTTTACTTAGCCCTAATAGCCAAAGATTTTAAATGATCAAACTAAACTAATAAAGAATTTTAATTTAATGAATTTAGAATGATTAGTTTAACTACAAACACAAATGCAAAGTGGTTTGTGGTGTCAAAGATGCAATTTAGTCTGTCCCAATACTGGCATATTGCCTTTCCACATACTCAAAAGTATGTACTTTCCCATCAGTTCATACTTTTGTGCATAGTTGAAGATTATGAACTCAGATGTATGTGTGTGTGGGTGCATACCGTAGCGCTGAGCGCTGGCGTTCCCAGATCTTTGGCAGTAATGGTGATGTTGTAATAAGCGACAGTCTCTCTGTCCAGCTCTACATCTCTCCTCACTCTCAACTCTCCCTCAACTGATGAAATTACAAACTCATCTGGGAAAAAGAGAGACAGAAAGAAACCGAGACAAATAGAAAGGAATAAAAACATTTTTACTGCATTACATTTTTATAAAAACACTAATATTTTATCTGATGGGATCTGAATCAGCTGTTAGTCACACACACACACTTTTCAGGTCCCCTGCTGTGATGCGGTACTCCACTTTTCCATTGGATCCAGAGTCGGCATCCGTGGCTTTAACGGTCCAGACACGTGGGCCCGGCTGACCCTCTGTGATTTCAAACGGACCTTCGAATGAACTCGGGAAGATGGGTGCGTTATCGTTCACATCTACAACATTCACCTGGACCTGCGGTACAGGACAGTGTGTGAGTGTGATATAAAGGAATCATGAGGATTATGTGTAGCAGGCGTGAACTCACTGTGGTGCTGGAGGTCAGTCTAAACTGAGGTTTAGGACACTGATCTGTCGCTGTGATCGTCAACACATAGTGACCACTACTGATCTCATAATCGAGTTCCCTAATGACCACAATCTGACCCTGTGAACACACACAAACACACAGTGGAGGATCATTCTCAGGAAACACTGTCATTTGTCAGCTATCAAGGTTTTTTTATTAAATAGATCAAAAGTGAGAGTAAAGACATTTGTCATTTAGTGTTCCAAAAGATTTCTATTTCAAATAAATGCTGTTCTTTTAAACTTTCTATTTAACAAAGAATCTTAAGGGGAAAAAGTATCAGAGTTTCCACAAAAAGAATATTAAGCTGCACAACTGTTTTCAACATTGACAATAATAAGAAATGTTTCTTGAGCAGCAAATCAGCATATTGGAATGATTTCTGAAGGATCATGTGACACTGAAGACTGGAGTAATGATGCTTTAAATTCAGCTTTGGCATCACATGAAATATATTACATTTTAAAATATATTCAAATAGAAAACAGTTCATTTTGTATTTTTGATCAAATAAATGCAGCCCAGTCTTTAAAAGAAACATTTTAAAAACACAAAATATCACATATTTTGTTTAAAAAAAACAAAAGTTCTCATTCAGTCTTTTTCAGCATTGCATTATGTTTACACTTATGGTGCCATTTTCAGGCTCAGATATGATCAGGTGTTGTGTTCTTGGGTTACTGTGGAAATAAGTTATCTAGACAATCTGCACATTCTAAGTATATGAATTCAAAGATGACTTAGTTTAAAATAAAGCAGTGCTTTAAAACTATGGTTAAGAGTTAGTAATGATAAATAAGTACTGATATTTGCATGTCCTGAAACCACATATTTAGGGATTTGGGGTAATGATTTAAGAATATTTGTTAAATATTCACTAATGTGAATACAGAGGGGAGCATTCGCATTTGGCCATGTGGACCTGAGGTAGATAAAAAGAATTTTAACTGTAACCTTTTCAAATAAAGTTATAAAAAAATCCTTGAAATATTCAAGGTTTTCTAAGAATGACTCATGTACAAAGTAATAATAAATAAATAAATAAACGCTACAAGTAAAACAATCCAATAACACCAAACACATCCGTGTGTCTAAACCAGTCCTTGTTTCCTGTCTGTCACTCTGACTGCCTCACCGTTATGCTATTGATCTGGAACGTCTGGGCCAGGTTGCCCCTGGAGATGGCATAACGGATGGTTCCGTTGAGACCTTCATCAGGGTCGATGGCAGTAACTGTGGCGATGATGGCTCCTACAGTGTTTGGCCCCTCTCTGAGCTCCGTCACATATTCTTCCTCCGGAAACTCAGGTGCATTGTCATTTTCATCAATTATATGCACCCACACGGTGGTGGACGTCTGTGGAAACAGATGACACATGTAAATTAAATACTTGTTACATTTTACAGTAATAAGTAGGGTAATCCAACAGGACATATACATATATATATATATATATATATATATATATATATATGTATGTATATATATGCACCTTTTACACTAGTGTGCAGCAGGGTAAAAGGACAAAAACGTGCCACAGCACTTTCCTAATCAGCTTTTTGAGATGCACATGGAAATTTGCCTGATAATTGAAACGATCGGGGGCAGCAGCAGCACAAAGTTGATTCTGCGTTAATTTGATCTAATATTTAATGTTTTTTAAAATGTTGTAGATTTAAGTAGCAAATGAGGATCGCTGAAATTATTGAAAATGTTTTGAGTTAAAAGTCTTGTTAATGACTTTTTAATTCATTTTTAGTTTTGTTCAAGGTAGTTAAAGTGACAGTTTTTCAATAATGGAAGAATATGTAAAAGTATGGTATTTGAGGTAAAAGGCACCCCTGATATTGGGGCTAAAGACACAATATTTAACATGACATTAAATAGCTCGCTGACTTATCAATTTGTTGACATGACATGGTTAAATGTCATATGTTAAGTTGGGTATCCACCTAGGAGATAATCACCATATTTGTAATGAAACCATCATATTTAAAAACATGATATAAACCAGATCATCTAATAAAATATAATTTTACTACATTCAATTATTATGGGATCTCATTCAATTATTCCAGAGTATTTACTTATTTTAAAAAAAAATGAAAATGAACATTTTAATTCTTTTATTTATCAGAATAAACCGAAAAACAGTACAAACTTTGCTAAAGTGATTGTTTTGTACAAGTATTAATTTAGAAATTATTCAAAACATTATTTTAGCTAAGGTATTTGTATCAATACTTTGGGCCTTTTCCCCCATGCAGCTGATGTCCAAACTTGCTACCTAATACATTTATAAGATTTTTAAACAAAACAAACCACGTTCATGATTTATTTTTCACACAAAATCTGTTGCTCCATCAGTGTTTTTTTTTTTTTAAACATTTTTTTATGCAAATATATTTTTATATATATATTACTGCAATCATACACTAATGACAGTAGTGAAAAGCACATTTTCCTTAAGGTGTGCCTTTAGCCCCCTTGGACCCATATATACAGTATATATAATGCAAAACAAATAAAAAACACTCTAACTACTGTAGGTGACACTATTTTACAGTGTCCTTGTTACATATGTCACATGTAATAGCAGTAAATTATGCATAATTGCATAGGCTACATCTAACCCCAATATTATAGTAAGCACATGTTGTTGATTAATATTATTCAGTACATAAGTTTATAATTACATTGCAAGGACACCATAAAATATAATGTAATCCTACTTTAAATAGGTATACTTTTATACTATTTATCTAAGTAAATAAATAAATTAATTAAATAAAAACATACAGAATTTGTATCTAAAAATGTAAACATGATGTATGTATAGATAGCAGGGCAATGGATGAAAGTATTTGCATGTTTTCTTCAGAACAGACTATGCACCAGTGTGGAGTAACCTTTATCTCAAGGTATCATAGCGAACTGGTGCAGCAAGTTTGAATTACATTTGCATAACCTGATGGAGTTTGCGGGAGGTTACTGATGTGTGCATGTGTGCTATCATCAGGCATCCTAACCGATACCATGTCTCCCCTCAAAATTCACTCGAGCAGTTCTCTCAAATGCAGAACTAGAAATTTGGTCAGCTATGATATAGGTTCTGAAAATGATCCCAAAATAAACATAGTACAAAATCCACAGTCATCCAAAGTCTGTATAAAACCAAATTTATTTTCATTAGGCTTAAAAATGACTAAGCTGTTTAAATAACTACTGCAGAACAAACTTCCAGAAACATACAGAGAAATTAAATGGCAATTATATTAAATTAATAATTCATTACATTACTACATATTACCAAAATAAACTTTAAAATGTAAATTATAATTGGTTTAAAATAATTACTATAATTCAATGCATTTAAAATAGTACTACAACTTTAATTGTGAGTGTAGTATTTGCTGTCTAGTCAGTGGGAGGAGAGATTTTAAGGGAGGGGAGGGACAGTGACTGAGTGAAATACAGCTTCTTTTTTCTGTGGTTCATTTCTGATGATTTAGAGAAATAACTTACTGTGAGAACCTGAAGAGCAGCTGAGATCACAACACACGGGAATAAAAGGAAGTTTTCTGTCATCACGGCTGGAAAAACTGTCGAGGACTTTGGACATAAACTAAAGACAGGACTGATGGATGTATTTTGGGCTCTCTTGCTCTGCGTTCATTTTCTAACTGCAGTTAAAGGTAATTCTGCTCTATTTCTGATCTTCGTACAGAATGTGGCGTTGCTGTGTTTTTATTTTAAATGGCTTTTCTGTTTGCACGTGCGTCAAATTGGCGTGTTTTTTTAGGGTTCAAGTTTTAAGACGCGTCTCGAGACCTCCGCGTTCTTTTCAATCTCGTCGCGTTCCGTGCGCGTGCGACTCTGACATTTGTTTACGTGTAAAACGTCCTCAAGGCAGATCGGGTGTGAGTCATCTTGTTTCAAAACTGAAAACAACAGCTCTTTCTCTCATTTTTTTTTTGGCCCGAATGCAACGTTCAACTTTTACAAAAGCCAGTCATCTGTCATAGTTTGTTTTCGCTTGTTTACGCTACTTTAGACACTTAGTTCAGTTGCTCCTTTTAATTTTCTACTCTAAGCCGTGTAATTTTGGTTAAGTACGCATAAATTGGTGGAATCATACCGAAAAGAAACCCAGTCGCTGAGTTTACGCCCGACAGAATCAAGCGAATTGACTAATTCTGTTGCAGTGACGGCTTGATTTATGAATATTACTTTCATGTGAGGTTTATCCAACAAAACGTTTGTAGTTGGTGGGCGTCGCGAATCCTACAATGGCGAAGACTTGTATTAATTTAGTTGAAATGACACTCATAGACGTCATATTCATAATCTAGTTTGGTCTTTCAAATGACAAATCAAAGAAATGGACTCTAAAAATAATACTTTTACATTGTGTGGTTTCGTCATTTTGTAATGATGGTGAAAAATTTAACACTTTATCTGTCATATTGTACTCTATTTTTAATGTAGTATATATCTCGGAGCAGAATTTGTTTATACATAAGCTTTAATTGGACACTTCCTTCCTCATTTATGCAAGCTTCTCTCTCAGCCAATCACAGGTCTAGAAAATGATTAAGTTATATAGATAGATATATGTATTATATATTTAAAACCCAGCTTTAGTTTGCTGATGGATTTAATAATCCATAGACTATGGTTGGTTCATCTTTTAGCCAGTATTGATTTAATATCGAGTGGTCTAAAGGTAGACGGTAGATGTGGGTCTTCAGGAAGTGTCAGGGTTTGTGAGGCTTGTTCCCAGGGGGAAGCTGTTATTAAGTATCCGTACCAGGGGGTATCGATTCAATGCCCAACCACCTCTACATCCTTATCACAGTGAGGAGGTGTGATCTTTCTCAAAAACCTGATGGTTTCATCTTAACCAGGCCTGAGAAATCAGCATATATAGAGAGACAGGGAGACTATCTGTGAATACTGCTCTGGGACTACATTCTTGACCCCCTGGGTTTGTAAGTCCCTATGAGAGGCTACATCCACGGCATCTTCTTAGTAATGGGACAAAATGATTAACTGAGAACTAAGAGCAAATAACGCAAGGGAGGAAGGATGAAGCAATAATGAGCATAAGTGGTGCTTGCTAACAGAAACATCACTATTGCTCATTGTTTTTGAGTCTTTAGACTGGTAGACTATAATGGTGCCTTTTTCCAACAAGCCCATTTCAGATAGATCTTTACTTTAATAATAATTTCTATAAAAAATGTAATTGATTTTGCTTCTGGAAATAGTCCAATAGTCCATAACTGAAACATTATTTTATGCATGAAGTCAAGGAGTTTCTGTAATGGTGGGTAGATGCTAATCTTCAGGAGTTTTCAGGTGAAATGGGACAGTCCCTCACAGTCATGCTCTCTGCAGATGGGAGGGTGGTTCTTAGACACCCATGGTTTTCATTAACACCTTGTAATAGGGCTCTTACACAAACAGCAATAATGAGAAATGAGACCAACACATGGAGGTGGGGACTATAAAGGGGGCTCTGACTTTATTTAAGGAACCGTTGACAAAAACACAAGCATGTACTCGTATTGTCTACCATGATAGACAACATGAAATGTGAAGGCTGCTCTTTTCCATATAATACATAGTCAAGCTTAAAAAAGGACAGCATAAAGTATCATAAAAGTAGTCCACAATGTTCCAGGATTTCTGAAGTCGTATTTTACGCGAGGAACCGTCCAAAATTGACTGATAATCTTCCCCTCCAACAAAGTTCTCAAATTTCATTTGAATTTGTTCAATTTCAAAAGTGTCTTGAGAACAATGTCAAACTTGACTTGATGCATCTCATTTATTATGTGACTGATTGTTTTCAAAGAAACTATGATCAGTAAACAACTAACATGTGCACTATATTTTAATTGTGTTTTTTTTTTTGGTGTCCTTTTTGCTGTCCTTTGGGATCTTGGTAGTGTAAATAAGCATTTCCTTGTAATGAAAACAAGCTAAATCTCTCTTTAAAGAGGTTTCAGTCTTTGAGTGACAATAATGGACAAAAATTCTCTAAAAAACAGATTCTGGATGTGGTGCATGTAAATGTGATCATTCTTCAGATATCGGTAACAAGGAGCAGGATGGACACTGATGTCCATGTAAATTCAGTGACACAGATGATTTTGTTTTGACGTCAGATAAGCACAGATAAACACATTTGCAGACAGATGTCCTCAGGCAGGGGACATTTTATTATTACTTCTCCCTCTCTCCCCCTCTCTCTCGCAGATGAGTCAGAGAATCTTCTGGGTTCAATTTAAGTTATGGTCATTGTCAATTTCCAATCATTCAACAAATTGTCCTTATGTTGTTTTGAAGTCTTCTTGAAAGGATCAATGGCTTTCTGTGCTTTTAAAGCAACAGTTTGGATTGGCTCTGCCTCCAAAATAATTTCTAACGCGCCTTTGATCCAATCACGACCCGGTACTCTGTCGAGAGAGCAGAGTAGTGTTTCATCCAGTCACAACAAAGACATGTTGAACCGCTGGCAGCTGCCAGAGCGGATTCCCAGCACAGGATTTCACGGGGTGGGAAATGGAGCCCTGAACCGGATAATTACAAACGCTGATTGGGAATATGAGGACGGATGAGGTTTATAGGGAATAATAGGGCAGGAGGGGTTTGAACTATATATTGTGTCTGTGAGAGACAGGAACGGACACACCGCCCTGAGCTGCACTTATCACACAGACGCTGTTTCCTATTGCTCTTCCTGACTCACACACACACACACACACACACGCAGATTTGTTTTGCTATCTTAGTGAGGACATTGGATAGACTTCTATTGATTTTATATCAGGTCAATGATATTTTCTGTCATCTAACCCAACCCCTACTCCTAAACCTACCATCACAGAAACATGTGACCATCACTAGATTTAAATAAAATCTTTTTGGTTGATTTATAAGCCTTTTAAAATAGTGAGGACGAGTCAATGTCCTCACGAGTGGGTTGTGAAAAGTATTTCACAATATAAGCGAGGACATTTGGTCCTCACAAATATAGTCAAAAACAAGTACACAGAGAGTGAGAGAGAGAGAGAGAGAGAGAGAGAGAGAGATGTAAGCTATGTACATTTAAGTCATTCATCATAAATAAAGAACCATTTGCACAGACTGCATATTAAGGTCAACAACACATGTATTGATCGCAGAGGGCAGCACAGACTGACTGCCAGCCATGCATTCCAGCTGTCAATATCTGGATCAGTCATTCATAAATTTAAGAAATATTTATCCATTCATGAGAAATCAGGGTTTTTCCCATTTCATTTGCCTTATAAACATTCAGCTCTGGTTCATAGGGTTTGTATGTGCAATTAGGGTGTAGGTCTGTTTTGCCTATTATAGGAAACAATGCACTCAGTGTGCCACCCTTCTTTTCCACACACACACATAGTCATGTATAGAAGAAACAATAGCAGCAGAGGACTGAAGTCTAAAGTGACACCTGTTGTTTACTAATGTAGTGGAAATGCTTTTCTTCTACAAAGCACGTCTGGGTTTCACAAAGCTTGTTTTTAATTTTTTTTTTTAATAAATTACTGTTGGTAGTTTTAGTATATAACTGGACATATAAGCAACATTTAACGTGACTGGAGGAACAACAGTTGTCAAACAAGTTATTAGTTGAATTAAAATAATGATAATGATTGATAAAATAATGAATTATACATTTCTAGTGACAATCATACCCTTTTAAATGTGTGGCTTAAAGTTTGACACTGATTGAACATTTTTAAGATAAATACAAATGCTAAAGCCAAGCCACAAAGTCACCACTGTAGTAAACAAACTCTGACGGCGATGCACATGTGGTCAGCTGACTCAAAGTGGTAAACTTACAAGTACCAAACGCACACACTCTCTCTCTCACTCACACTGAGCTCAAGAAATCCACTATGTCAAACACAGGTGTTGCATATGTCTCTGCCTGTGCAGACATCTAATAAATACATGAATAGGTTGGCATTTAAAATTAATAATCAAATCCAAAAGTTAAAATTCAGAATTTTATGCGTTTGCATTTATTTTCATTTTTCGGGGGAATTGACTTAACAAAGACTTACAGTTACAGTCTCTACTATCTATTCTGTCTTTCTATCTATCTATCTATATCTATATCTATCTATAGAAAAAGGTAGAACATATTTTTAAGATCCAAAACATTGCACATCTTCGATATTAAATGTAAATGTTTTAAAATCCCTATTTTCTCTTTCTGTCTCTCCAGCGAGCGGTGGACATCACTCTCTAAGTGTTTCTGTGCCTCATCGGATCTACGAGTGTCCTGAAGGGGCCAATGTCAGCCTGAAATGCTTTCAGTCTGGATCCAAGGCTTACTCGGAGGACACGCTGTGGAACACCTGGCTCTTCACGTCTCGCTCACAGGAGCGCTGCCACAAGGGCAAACACCCGCGTGGGTCCAGTCGCACCAACCATTCTCTGGGAGTGGAATACGTTACCAATGAAAAGTTCTTCTCCGTCGTCTTGCAGAACATCAAGCACATGGACCAGGGCAAATACTGCTGCCTGCTTGTGGACTTTCATGGCAAACACAAGGTCGAGCAGGAAGCCCATGAGTTCATCTACCTGACTGTGGTGCCATGTAAGTGAGTCAGGAGAGAGGTCAGGTGTGACATTCATGTATCCTCTTCATTCTTGTGTGATTTTAATGTTACATGTTTCCATAGCAATGGGACATACGCGCAACGACAGTCTGAAGTGTTCGGAGTGGTCTCACAGTCCTTCAGATGGTACGTTCAACATCACGCAAATAATACGGAGGCCCTAAAAAGTATTAGGACACATAAGTCACACTTAAAAATGCCAATCAAACCAAGCGGCATCTGCAAACAAATTATGAAATAAATCTTCTCAGAACTAGCTTCCATTTTTGCATAATGAATGTTCCCTTCAAGTTCACAAATATAGTTCTGAGAATTAGACATATATAATGAGCCTATTATACAAATGTCTGAGTTACAAATGACACTGAAATGGAGCTTGAGTATTTAAATTTAAAGTCAGTGCATTTAACACCAAGTAAAATTAGACTGTGGTGTACAAAATGGGTTGGCTGTTTAGTGAAGTCACCCTTAAATCTATCGTGTCATTCTCTAAGCTCCAGTTTTCTGCAAAATGCTTCAGCTGAAAGTTGCAAACTGGCATCTAATGCAATGGCATTCATTCCTTTATTTTAAGTGTGGCTTTAAGTGTCCAAATACTTTTTGGACTGATTCACTACAGATTTCTTTTCTCTTTTCCACCAGTGACGTCTCTGTCTTTCATTTTCAGACACAGTGGCTGAAGGCCTGGCTATCGCAGCTTGCGTAGCATTCATTCTGTGCCTCCCGCTCATATTGATGCTAGTATACAGACAGAGACAAACAGTAGAGCGTCACAGACGTGAGTACAGACACGCACACACGCACAGACTTGGTCATGTATTGCTCATACACTTACTCTGACCTATATTGTACGTGAGAGGCTGCACAGTCTGCTGATGGCAGTACAGTAGCTGTACTAATTGTTTTAAAGAGACTGCATTTCCTTTCTCACTGTGAATCATTTTTTTCCCAGGTTCACACGAGCTGGTGCGTATGGACAGGTGAGTTTCCACAGCAACCAAAATGCTCTAGACTCAACAAGGGATATTTAGATGAATCGCATAAAACCATGTCCAAATTGTATTTCACCCTAAAAGTAATATAAATAAAAATAATTACATTTTAAAAATAGGAATTTTTTTTTGTATTTTATTTTTATGATAAAAGTATATTTTCCTTCTGAATTTCTTTTACAGAAATGCTTCCAGAGTATTTATTTTTGCAATTTGTAATATTCTCAATGTGATTCTCATTACTGTGTTTTTATAATAAAGTAAAACATTTCTATAAATATGCATAAAGGCAGTTAAACAAATGCCACAAGTGTAATTTTTTTGATTATTTACTACTATGAGTGATTATTTTTTACATGGGGGGAAAATGTGCCTGTCATGAAAATAATTTCACAATGCAAAGAAAAAATCTTACTTATCCTAATAGCAGGCTAATTATTCTATATTTTTCATATATTTATATGCAAAATATGATTTCTTAGTTTTTTTTGTGATGAAACGTTTCAAACACGTTCTTGCAGGTTTCATGAGATTCACTTGTTAACTTGTTATAATATATATTTTCATATATTTATTAAAGGCATATATACAAATATGTTCATTTAACCTCTGTCTCTCTCTCTCTCTCTCTCTCTCTCTCTCTAGTGAAGCACAGGCACATGACAACCCAGTGTTTTTGGGGGATTCTCCACAACCTAAACCCCGCACTGTATCCCAAATCATGAGGCAGTCATCTGAAACTGGTCACCATCTCCTGTCGGATCCCGGAACTCCATTCTCCCCAAACATACAAGGAGAATTAATGTTCTTCTCAGCACAGGGTACGACACACAGACACATAAATGAAACTGTAATCCAGCTCCAAACATATTGCTAAAGCTTGTCACTGCCACACGTGTGTCAAGAAACATCTGGAAAACCACTACACAGATACAGACAAGACAATGGTGCTTAAACATAGCCAATCTTAAACAAATGCACACACACCACACAAACAGAAATAGTTTTTCTTGAATTTTCTCTTCTTCTTGGAAGGCACAAGCTGTACCCACACGGTTTCAATGAAAAATGAACACACGCATGCAATTCTGCACACAACCAGAGTCTCGAGTGTGTAGGTGAACGTTATGAAGTCCAGCTCACTCTCGATACAGACACACGCCTTCCTCTCCCTTAACCTTTAGCTCAGCGGAATTTACAAAATGTCAATTTCCCCTTTTCTCCCTCATTTCACAACACTCATTTCTGCTTCTCTGATGGCAAGCTGGATTCTGAGAAACGTGTGTGTGTATGCGTGTCTACTTTCATGTGTGCTTCTTCATTATACATGACCTACTGGCACATACAGACAGTTCTGTATTCCCACATAGAAATGTTATTGTCAACATTAAACAAGTTTACAACCCATTTTACTTCTTTAAAGCGTTAGTTCACCCCAAAATTAAATTTCTGTCTTTAATTACTCACCCTCATGTCGTTCCAAACCCATAAGTCCTTTGTTCATCCTCGAAAGACAAATTAAGTTTTTTTTGATAAAATCTGAGAGCTTTCTGGCCTCCCTATACACAATAACATCATAACCAATTTCAAGGCCCTGAAAGGTAGTAAAGGCATCATCAATATAGTCCATGTGACTACAGTGGTTCATCCTTAATGTAATGAAGCGAAGAGAATACTTTTTCTGCGCAAAAAACAAACAAAAATAAACACAATTTGACACTGATTGAACATTTTTAAGATAAAGACGAATGCTAAAGCCAAGCCACAAAGTCGCCACTGTAGTAAACAAAATTTATTCAACAGTTTTTTCTCTTCCCTGTCAGTCTCCTACGCTGTTGACATTGTAACACAGTGCAACACTTCCAGGTTCTATGATGGAACGCTAGCTCATTATTGGCCAGCACCTGCTTCATCAGCACACGCATGTGTCATGGTGCTCAAATGTACAGTATCGGCCAAGACTGAGCCGCCGTTCTGATGTAGAACCCAGAAGGGCTGCACTGTGTTTACTATGTCAACAGTGTAGGAGACTGACCGAGAAGAGAATCAAGTCGAGTCCAGATATTACTTCCTCAAACGTCTATGTCACAATGTGAAATATTAGCATAATCATAGAGACGCTGTGTATTTGGATGTGAAGGCAAAACTCTGGCCAATCATAGTTATTCTGGTGCAAGTTCACACGATCAGCAAGGTGCATGGAATAAAATCAAAACTACTTTTGGACAATACTAGCAACACTTGTGACATCAAGGGGTTAGAATAAACAAAAGATGTTGAAAAAATAATACTTTATCCTGCCAATGCATTTTCGGCACATAGGCCTTCATCAGGGCTGAAAGATTACTGGTGTGCATAGAAAAAAAAGAAAGAAAAAAAATGATAGTATATCATCCACCAATCACAAAACTCATCTTTTAGCCACGATGAAGGTCTGTGCACCAAAACAATAAGTGGACTTTTTAGCCCCCCTCTAATCTTTTTTACTTTTACTTTTCCAGATCCCATTCCTGAGTCTCCCAACTTACTGGAATAAGAAACCCCTAGTGCCTCTTCCTTCTTTTCCACATCATCATGCCTCTTTTCTTCCTGTCTTCTGCAAGGATAAGGAGAGTCCCACCTCCCCAAATAACGTCAACTGAACTCAGCTCTCCAGCTATTACGATGGGACCCTTATCTGGTGACGTCTGTCTGTCTGCTGACTTTCTTTAAACAGGTTTCCAGACTAGGGAGAGTACGATCACAGGGAATTTCTATGAAGAGGATCCAAAGATGTCCTTGTGTGCCATTTTAGTTGAAAAATTGATTTCAGCTAAGCTGTTTGCACACATTTTTGTTCGCCTTGTGCTTCATGTGTTACACTGAGGCTTCATTTGCACTTAAATGACTATTTTTCACTCTTTCTCTCTTTTCTAATCCGTCAATTCCCCTCGTAGTCTCACTTTTCCACTGAATCATTCTGTTCATCTGCTCTCTTCTAGAGGTCAGGGATGTATTAATACCTCATCCACTCCTGTTTCACCCATCTCAGTACTTTCTTAATATCTACTTGCTCAATACTCAGTGCAAAAGTACTCAGTTATCACTTTACCACTGAAATGGTGCCAGTGCTGGTCCCAGATTTGGTGCTTGGCCAGGGAATCTGCAGATCTCTGAACTGGCCTGTTTTTCCATTGACTTAAGAGCTGAATGATGATGCACAATGTTTGTTTCAAAGTTTTAAAACTTATTTTACTTTTGAAAATGAGTGCAAAGGACCCAGATTGGGGCCAGCACCCTCACCGTTAGATCTGCTGAGAAACAATGGGCTTTCTTGGTGAGTGTGGTGCTTCTATTATATGTAGCGTGTATGATGCATTCTGCCAGAATGAGTGTAGTTTTTTTTTTGTGGTAAATTTTGCATCGTTGGCAATTGAACGCAATGCCACTCTTTTACGTCTCCTACGTCACCTGTGGCTTTAAGGGTCTGAGGGCTCATAAAAGAAGATTTTTATATCTTTTGTATTGAATTTTTATCTGATCTGTTTGTGTATGTGTGTGAGTGAGTGTATATTAATTTTACATTAAATTAAAAAAAAAAAAAAGCAAAGAGCTGGTAAACATTTTCAGGAAGCTTAAAAGTTTAAAACCACTGCCAAACAGAGTGCCAAAACTTTGCTTTGTGAATGAATGAAAGATTTGTTGGTGAATGATTGCAAATCCACATTGTAAATATGCTGATAAATTTACCAGTCTGTACATTTTACCAGTTTGTACATTTGAAGTTGCACATGTGCCTGTACAAAGGTAGCACCGTATATGTAGCTCCAGTAACAATGCTGTGACACAACTGCTGATACCATTTGCTAAATAAATAAAAGGTTGGTGAGCGCTGAGAGTCCTTGTTCCGTGTTCACACAATAAATAATCTCTTCAATCAGATGGAACCGCCTGAGACAGCAGACGTTCAACTAACGGGTGACGAGGCAAACTTACCCAACCTCTACTAAAAAATAAAAACTTTAACTTAGATGAAACTGGCCTCTTCTGTAGTTCAAATAAGTGTATAATCTCTCTGCTTAATTGGAATCATCTGAAAGTGATCATATCCCTAAATTAATCATTAATCATTTCTTTTGCTTTTTGAGAATTCATAATCTGAGATACGGCTCTAGAAAGTGAATCCAGACACTTGAGGCCCAAAAGTCACACTTGATGGAAGCCAGACAGCTGTGAGGTTCACAACAGGAATCAACGAGCTCTTAAGAGTGCAACTTCCTGTTTCAAAAATAAGGCAGGTTGTGGTTTCCTGTTTTTGCTGTTTGGTTGTTCAGACTGGCTTTTAAAAAGCAAGCTTAGTATCTTATGTTTAGTGCCAAAAGAGAAAAGAAAAAGGGAAAAAAACCTGTCAAAATCTGTTAAGTAGAAGCTGCAGGAACTGTTTACAAGAAGCTATAATAATGTAAGGCTTGATCCATTGGGATAGATTGAAAAAATGTAGGTTATCATACTTTTCCCCACACCCATGTGGCCTTGGTAATGTCAGGAAAAACGAAGAGTAAATTAGAGATGAAGATTAATTTGATGAAAGATTACAAAGAAAAACAAAACAGGCAGCTAACACACACACCCACACTTACTGATAAAGGTGGCGTGCCGTCATCTTCTACAGTCACAGTGAGCGTGTACCACTGCTGTTTTTCTCTGTCAGGAGGTGATGGTCGGGTCACTATCTCTCCCGTCATACGGTCCATTCTGAAGGTCAGGTCCTGATTCCCACCAGTGATGTAGTATGAGAGCATGGCGTTGGGTCCGATGTCACGATCCGTTGCTGTGACACGCAGGACTGCTGTACCACCCCCCACATTCTAAAACAACACAGTATTATTTTGTTATATAGTGGTGAAAAGTCATACTAAGAGTTACATTATTACTAGAACCATCTTAAAATTTTTCGAAATGATAATTCAAATTAAAAGTAATATGCTCATATTAACAAACTTCAGCATTTTTACAATACCCATCTTTACATATTTCTAAAATAACATATAAATATATATATAATAATAAGTTAAATTCTAAATATACATTTAAAAATAAATAAATTTTAATTATATATATATATATATATATATATATATATATATATATATATAATGTAATTATAAATATAAATAAATTACATTACATAATATATGATCAGTTTTTTTTTAACTATAAGCAGATTTTACTCTGACAGAGTGATTACATTTCTTTCTTTTGAGATCTTTCATGCAAACATTTGAATGATTAACACCCAGAATCCCCTGACGTGCAGATGGTATCACTGGTTTGAGGTGCTGTGGTTCTGACCTCATTGACGCTGACATTGTATCCACGAGGGCTCTGCAGCACGGGAGGGTTATCATTTACATCCATAATATTCACAGTGAGTGATACATCTGTGAACCTCGGAGGGGAACCATTATCTGTCGCCCGCACCTGATCAAAACACAAACACACACAGTTATACATGTAAACTTCAGACACACATATCCCTCAGAACGCATTATGCAAAACATTCTATATTTAACTGTACAAGGAAACATGTACAAAGTCACGCAACACACATACTGCTCAGTCTGCTGGAGTTATTAGGAATTTGGTAGAAATGTCTTAGTCAAAGTGACTTATTGAAAGTCTCTTATGCTCACCTAGGCTGTGTTTAATTGGTCAAAAATACAGCATAAACTACAATATTGTGAAATACTTTTAAAATTTAAAATAGCGGTTTCCTAATTTTTAAAAATATATTTTAAAATGTGATTTTATTTCATTGTGATGCAAAGCTGAATTTTCAGCATCATTTCTCCAGTCTTCAATGTCACATGATTCTTCAATCATTATAATATTCTGATTTGCTGCTCAAGAAATATTTCTTATTATTTTCAATGCTGAAAACAGAGCTGCAGCAGATTAATACTTAAATCTGATACTTTTTTCAGGATTCTTTTGATGAATATAAAGATGAAAACAGCAGCATTTATTTGAAATAGAAATCTTTTTTAAAACAGATAATGTCTTTACTGTCACTTTTGATCGATTTAATGCATCCTAGCTGAATAAAAAATGAATTTCTTTAAAGAAAATCCTACTTACCCCTACCGAAACTTTTGAATGGTAATGTATATTTCTAATATAAAATGACTTTTGAAACCACTATATAGTGTATGGAGCATATGTATGAAATAAAATGAGGTCAAGGAAGTTGGTACAGTGTCTATAGTGTCTCTCACTTTTAGCAGGTAACGGTCCACGGCTTCACGGTCCAGACGGGCATTCAAGAAAACTTCTCCATACGTGTTATTGGCTGTGTTGATCTTAAACACGTCCTGCATGTTCCCTGCGATCAAGGTGAAATTTACCTAAAGGAAACAAAAGGGTGATGGAGGTGGGGTTACAAATGATTGACAACTCATTACACAGTGTTTTGAGTATATCTCCCTCACCAGTCCATTTCTTCCAGCGTCTTTATCCCGTGCCAACACGACCGCAACTCTCTGGCCAATGGGTGTGTCCTCTGGAATAGCCACCGACAAATCCGAAGTGATGTCAAACTCCGGGCTGTTGTCATTCTCGTCGAGAATGGTGATTGATACCTGTCAAAAGTACAAAGCAATGGAACCTGAGATGTTATAAAAAAAAAATTCGGGCAAAATATTAACATTTGTTGCATTAAAAATGATTCGATGACAAAGAATCACTCATTTACCTTCTACAAATGTGCATCGAGAGAGAAATCAGAAAAAAAGAGAATACAACAGGTTAAATTACATGTTTATATAGTACATGGAAATCATATTGTTATATGCATTTCATCACTCTAGCTGCTGGATACAATCCCGTTTATAGACATGTATTTCAAATTTACTTTAACAAACATGGCCATATTGTGCACAATCCAGGATAAGATCAAATGTGTGTGCTTCTCTACAGTATGCGATGAAGGCGTTAGTGAGTTTGACCTACAGATTGAACAGATCTGGGAGGAACTCATTACCACAGTGGAGTCTCTCTTGGGTCCTCCATCATCGGCCACAACAGTCAGAGTGTATGAATCCCCCTGCTCTCTGTCCAACAGTCCCGTCACAGAAATACGACCCTGTAGAGCACACACAATCCTTTATTATTTGACATAATCCAGGAACAGAAATTAACAAAATCTTTTCTAGACTTTATTAAATTAGAAACATTTTGACCAAAGTGAGACAGTCCAGTCAGTGAGGTTTTTTTTTTTTTTGGTCACTTAAAACCAAAAACTTTTTGCTGTGCCAAGCTGGTAGAATAAACCCATTCTATCTCGTGATGTAATTTTTCCCTACTGTCTAGCTTGATTTTTCTTTTTGTTCACCCTGCAAGAAAACTCACTGACCAATAAGATTTAAGATGACATGTGTGTTACATCAAGCACAGAATCTGCAAAGTTTCTCCTCATTTTCTGCACTGATTCTGCGGGGAAAAATTTTTAATTGGAGAGATTTAAGCACAATCAATGTGTTAAAGGGCCTGAGAGTATTATACTTGTGTTGTTAGTTGAGATTATAATAAAATGAGCCAAAAAAATAATTCAAGGGAATAGACATTTCACATCTAAAGGCTTCAAGCAGTAAAATGATGATAATTACAGCGCATGAAGAAAATGAAATTTTTCCCTCACTGTCAAGCATGATTTTTTTGTTCACGATGCAATTAAACTCACCGACCAATAAGATTTGAGCTTTAGGGTCATGTATTCAGATTCAGCATTCAAGTTCATTCTTCAGTTCCAGGCGAGTGAAAAAATATTCTTTGTTTTAGTGATAGATGTTTTTCCACATTTTCTGTACTGATTTTGAGGGGACTTCCATTTTATACATTTTTCATACTATGGAAGTCAAAACCATCAACTGTTTGGTTCCACATTCTTCAAAATATCTTCTTTTGTGTTCAGCAATGTGTTAAAATGTGTTAAATGGATGTGAGAGTACTATATTTGTATTGCTGGATTTCACAGAAAACAGCTGAAGTTGCATGCTGTATAGTGAGTAATTTGCTGAGTCAAACATTGAACTGCTGACTAGTCAATTACCAAAAATGATACATACAGTGTTATTCTTTTTGAGTTGTGTTGGCATCACTTTGTTAAATCGCTCTTGGTGTGATAATTCACAACAAACTCAGAAGTGATACTCTCAAACTAGACCCATCTATTCAGTTATATCAAGTTTCCTCACCGTGATACTGTCAATCTTAAAGAGCGCCAGGGCAGCAGGTGAGGTGTCGGGGTCAAAGCGGTAACTCAGCTGGTTCAGGTTATCGGCCGACTGCGCCTTCACCTGGACCACCTCCGTTCCTGTGGCGATGTTCTCCCTCAGTGATACCTCGTAACCGGCTGATAGAAAGGCCACAGCTTCATCCAGTTCGTTGAGTAAAGTGACGTAAACGGTGCAGTAGCCACGGTGGAATGGCGGTGACTGATCTGTGGCTGAGACATTCATTAAATAGCTGGTCTTGGTCTCGTAGTCCAAGTAATCCACTGTGGTTACCAGACCCGTACTCATATCCACTTCAAATTTACGGTCAGAACCAGAGACCAGAGCGTACGCCACAGCACCCCCATCCCCTAAAAAGAGAGAGACAGCAAAAGTTCAAAATTAATACTTTTATTTAGCAAGGATGCATAAAAAGTGATCAAAAGTGACAGAAAAAAATATATATATAGTTACAAAAGATTTCTATTTCGAATAAATGGTGTTCTTTTGATGTTTCTATTCATCAAATAATCCTGAAGAAAAAATACACAAATATTAAGCACAAACTGCTTTGAACATTGATAATAAGAAATGTATCAGTATGATTTCTGAGGGACCATGTGACACTGAAGACTGGAGTAATGATGCTAAAAATTCAGCTTTGCCACCACAGGAATAAATTATTTATATATATATATATATATATATATATATATATATATATATCCATATTGAAAACAGCTGGTATTTTAAATAAAATTAGTTTTATTAAATGGTAAAATGATATAAAACCTATTTTCTTCCTGTTTTTCACAACACCATTGTGTCAGATTAATATTGTACAAAAATACCCATTGTCAACTTCTATGCTGTGCAAATTAAAAAATATAATAAAGTAATAAATTATCATCAATTAAAATTGTAAATAGATAACTCACTTTCAAATGAACAATTAAATAGACAAATCCAAAACTATTTAATTAATGTGATATGTTCGCACGTAAAAAAAGTTACAGTAAAAAATTAATAAATGTAAACAATTTATTATTTATTGTTACATTGAACTACATTGTTATAACAAGCATTTTATGAAACATCAATTTGAAAAGTGATTTATTTATTTACATTTTTTTCAAATACTACATTGATAATTTATTACTCAGTTTTATTTTCCAGTGGTACTCAGTCCTCCAATGTTGTAACATTTGGTTAGTAGCTTGGTAATGTAGCTGAATACTTTTCAAAAAGCAGCTTGATTGCAGTTCATCAATTTATCTACAGTCTCTACAGGTCTGAACTTCAGCACACTGCACGCTAAACCTTAGGCCTTCAAAGACACAGTTGGGAAGCCATCTGTCCAGTTTATGCCACATTGGACAGCCTCCATGAGGAAGTAAAACAGGGAAGCAGTAACGGACACAAGCAGAAGTGCAGCAGAAATGTTGTGATATTGTTTGGCATTAATAAATGGAACACAGCTTGAGCCATATTAAGTGTTTGACACACACTTAGTTGCAGTATGCAAAACAGTGTAACAATAATAAATGGGAAGTGTTATAAATACACAATATAACAATCATAGATGTTCCAATCATTTTTGTGCTTCCTCAGTGAACTAATGTGGTCCACACACACAGAAGCTACATTTACAAAGATCAAGAAGGTCAAGGAAATGCATGCATAGTGTGTTCGAATTTTTTGTGTTGTGTACCTGTGTCAGGATCTGTAGCTCGGACCACTACCACAGATGTACCAATCCCAGCAGTCTCTCTGAGCCCCAGACGATTGTACTGCGACTGAGTGAAGACTGGAGACTCGTCATTCACATCCTCCACATACACAATCACCTACAACACAAACTCACAATCAGTCTGATTCACAACAAACGCATACTGCTACGCACTCGCACACACACTATATTCAATACTTCCTTTTATTCTAGAATTAAACATGACATTTATGGCAAGAATAAATACAAATATATCCATATAAAACAATCATTATTGTGATTTATCTCATTGAAAGCTTCAGGATTACTTCAGGAATGTGTTTTGGTCTACTAATATGTCATTTTTTAGAAGATCTCTGTTGTGTCTATGTTTCCTGTGTTGTGTTTGGACTTTTATGTTACTTCCTGTCCCGAGTGCCATGTTTGTAGCTCTTTTTCTTGCCGATTAGTCTTGATTATTGCCAGGTGTGTCTTAAGTAGTCCTATGCTGTGTTTGAAATCGACCCCCATACCCTAATTCACTATTCTACAATACCCCAAGTAATATAGTGAATTCACTGAGTGCACTGGAAGGGCTGCCGCTTTTTACGTAGTTTGTGCATGCTGTTTAATAATCATTTGAATAATCATCTACTGGCGAGATGCAGGAATGCATTATGGGTATTCTCTAGCTAGCTGTTCAGCGTTCATCAGTAGGACACTCATTATTGCGGTACATTGTGGGATTGAATGAGTACACTCGATATCGTCCACTATGGTTTCGGACACCACTACGAATGGCTATCCCCTCAAATAGTGCCCTATTTAAGGGTATAGAGGGCGATTTTGGACACAGCCCTAGTGTTTCTCTTGTTCCTTGACAGTCGTTATTTGTGCACGTAAAGTGTTCAGTCACAGGGCTACTCATTTCAAATCTCATAAAATGAGGAGGAGGTGGTGGCAAATACAAAAATACAAGTGATCAAAATGGTAAAAAGAGACATATGGGTCCAAAATTGTTGGTTTTCCTCATGGGGACCAAAAATGTCATGACATTTTTTCACCACAAAGTAGGGTTTACCACACAAACACACCCTGACAGAGCTGCGCATGCTGCCCTGGTCACTGTTGTAGGCCTCCACCTCCAGCACATGAGAGCTGCGCGTCTCTCGGTCCAGAGCCACAGTTCCTCGGCTGATGAGTCCAGACAGACTGTCCACGTTAAACTGACCATTGTTTCCTATGGAGAGCAGACACACATGAGCCTATCACACACACATGATGCCATATTTTGCCGAACTCTGACAGTACTCCACATGAAGGTTGAAAGCAATAATGATAATTAATCTCCAGGCAGGGTTTGTTTCTATTTGTCTAAACAAAATGAATAAATAATAAAATAAATAAATAAAAACGTGTATAGTCATGTTTCACCACAAAAGAGGAAAGGAAATATATTTTTCTATATTATTATTTTTTTATAATATATTCATGCAACATCATGAAAAAGGAAGAATAGTTACCGGAGAGAATCCTGTACAGAACTCTTCCATTCTCCCCCTGATCTGCATCTGTGGCCTGAACCTGCAGACGGACACAAACACATGTAACCACCAAATGTACACATGTACTGGTAAAAAATGAGAGCGAAAGTAACACTTAACACACTATGTCACACCCATGAACTGTTGTGTCTAGTTCTGTCATTCTGTTCATTTGCCCTCCATGTGTGTACCTGTCTAGTTAATTACCCGCACCTGTTTCGGTTCACCCTGATTAGGTTATCCCTCATTATCTCCCCTATATATTCTCCTTGTGTTTGTTCAGTCTCTGTCGGTTCTTGTCCTTGTATGCTGTGTGTTACCTGCCTGTTGGATTAAAACTATCTTTATATATATCTTCGTGTTCTCGTCCTGTTTGCCTGCACTACAGCATGACACACTACATGCACACAAAAACTTAAATAATATTATTTAACCACAAAACGTATACTTGAACATACATGTGTCTCAGACTACAACTGGACTCCTCCTTTCCAGTGTCTCAATTTAAGTATGCATGTCTTCATTACTGGCAGCACCAAATAAAATACAATCTAAACAATAGTGTGAGTTTGGGGCGGGGCTATCTGTGTGATGATGACTATAGAGTGCAAAAGTGTGTTTATACCGGAAGTATATTTTATCATTAATTTTTTTTAAATAGACTTCGTTAACGAGTTATAAGCCATGAACCAAGTCAATCAGCATGCAAAGTGAATCGCAAAATTACAAACTTTGATTTGAAGCAAAAAAGTTTTTGAAAAAAAGAAAAAAAAAAAAAAAAAAAACAAGGTACAAGACCATGTACTTAATGGTTTTAGTGAGGAAAAGAACTACAATCCCATAAAGCATTGTGAACAGCATAATCAAATTAAAAACGATATAAAACTACTCATTTACAAATGTTAAGTGCATGTATAAAAACATGATATGTTAAGTTTATTGCAAAATATTTTATTATAATATATATATAAATTAATATTATTAAATATATGCTTTTGAATTGTTCTCGCTGTACTTTGATATCAGTCTGTGTAGCGCCGCTTCAATACCAACAGGTCTTTTATGAACGGTTCTCTGAATCATTGATTTCACTCGGTTTGTTCAAAACGCAGATTCAGAAATGAAACACTGCTGTGCATTGCGCGGAGACGAACAGTTCAGCTTTGTCTTTACATTTTCATTGGCAAAATTGAACAAAATAGACAATATTTTGATAAAATAACACAATATGAACTTCTTATTTACTGAACTATTGTATAAAATCAGTATTGCATTTGCACTCGTTATATAGGATATGGGATAAAAACAGAACTCGTGTAATATTACACTAGTTATCATGTGATATCACTAACTCATATGATCTAAATATGAGACAAAAACTCAAATGGGCATTTTTGCCCCATGTCTTTAATTTTAAGGACTTCCTGACTGCATTCTAAAGGCTTCATCGTGCAGTGAGCTGTTGCCCTGCATCATATTCGTCATCAATTAACTGGATGAAATGTCAGATGATCTACATAGGTGCGGGACAAGTGCGTTAATTGCGTTAAAAAATTTACCACGTTATTTTTTACCGTAACTAATTAATCTAGTAAATCGACAGCCCTAATATATATACAAACCTTTCAGTATTTTGGGAGCATAGGGAGATAGACTCGATTACATCATTCACACTGCTTCATGGGAGTGGGCGGAGCTAAAAAGTTATTTTGGAGTGTGCTGCTTTATTTGACTGTCTGATTGCTGTAATTTTCTGTACAGCATCAGGGGTAATGTAGTTTTTCCACCAGGAATTTCACTGTTAAACACAATCATTTTAAAAATAAGCTGAAATAATGCAAGCTGACAACTCAAATAACATGGATTAACAATCTCCTGGCTCACAGAAGGTCAGTCTTAACTTCAAAATCAATTTTCTTATGGATAAAATAAATGGAGTTTTTACTTCTGGAAC